>JAVTVY010050792.1:0-274341 GCA_036873755.1 Hanleya hanleyi
GACATGCATTCCACACAGGCAGAATGCAGGCAGGCAGACAGGAAGGCAGGCAGACAGGAAGGCAGGCAGGTAGGAGGGCTGGCGGGCTGGCTGGCTGGCTGATCAAGTCAGGTCAGGTAAGTCAGATTGAATACACCCCTTTCCCTAAAAATCGACTCCTTTTATACATTTTACTACTCGCGGCCATCTTGTACCCACCTCCCACCAAATCACACTGGCGGCCATCTTGTACCCACCTCCCCCCAAATCACACTCGCTGGCGGCCATCTTGTACCCACCTCCCACATCTCACTCACACTGGCGGCCATCTTGTACCCACCTCCCACATCTTCCACTCACTGGCGGCCATCTTGTACCCACCTCCCACATCTCACTCACACTGGCGGCCATCTTGTACCCACCTCCCACATCTCACTCACACTGGCGGCCATCTTGTACCCACCTCCCACATCATGACACTGGCGGCCATCTTGTACCCACCTCCCACATCTTCCACTGGCGGCCATCTTGTACCCACCTCCCACATCTCACTCACACTGGCGGCCATCTTGTACCCACCTCCCACATCATGACACTGGCGGCCATCTTGTACCCACCTCCCACATCTTCCACTGGCGGCCATCTTGTACCCCCCTCCCACATCATGACACTGGCGGCCATCTTGTACCCACCTCCCACATCATGACACTGGCGGCCATCTTGTACCCACCTCCCACATCATGACACTGGCGGCCATCTTGTACCCACCTCCCACATGTTGCACTCACTGACACTGGCGGCCATCTTGTACCCACCTCCCACATCTTCCACTGGCGGCCATCTTGTACCCACCTCCCACACATCACGCATGCGCACACCGCCCCAATACCGCCCCATTTTTTTTTCTGCGCACACTTATGACGTCACACAAGGTTCTGCGCATGCGCAGTGAGGCGCTATTTCGCCAATTTAGCCTTTGTATACTACTCACCTCTCGACCAGTCGATTACCATAAATCCCATCGATTGAAGAGTACCATTCTTACTTAAACCTTCACACCTACATATGTTAACTCCCTTTAATTCATCACCGATGATCAATACACAGATTTAAACCTCTCTAAGGATCGCTCAAGTGGAACCCTTTCATTCTCAAGTCCACACTCGACATCAGCTGGTATAAAGGTCCATTGTTAAATTGTTGAATCTGTTAAAGGTCAACCCAAACGGAATTTTTTTTGGTCTAAAAATCCTTAAAAATCATAGTTCATACTTCACTTTGTATGAAAAAAATATTGAAAAAATTCTAATCTGATCAGAAACACACGTAATATGGGAGCAAAGTGGGCTTTTCCACACTTTCACAGCTGGGTTGATGACGTCACGCAGGGAAGTTGCCTGAGAAAAACAGCGGATAACATGGAAAGCGAGTGCAGTCAGAGCTCCGGTTCAGATGTCGATTCGAGCGATATCAGCTGCTTAGATGGAAATATTTTTCGCCAAGAAGATGAAATAGACATAGAGGAGGATGATGACGGGCAAATTAACAGTTGTTTGCAGACCAACGGCGGAATTCAGCCCTATCAATTTGAGCCGTACGGCTCCGATTCTGACAGTGACAATCACTCTGACAACGTGGAACTCGACGACGACAGAATTCGGAGAGGTCGTTTGTTGAATACAGAATACAGATTGTTGAATCTATAAGACCAAATGTCCATATATTTCAAACTGTATTGAATGTAGAACGATTCTGTGATGTAACGAACGAGCACATCTGTGTTGTTATTGTTGTTACTGACCGAGGCAGCCTTTTCGAAGGGATAAACTCCGGGATTCGGCAGTATGGACAGCAAACTGTTGATAACTCTACTGATATACGTCCGACTTGAATTTTGTTTGTTTTCCCATAACAATGGGAATTATATAGTTTGATAAAAAAACTTTGGACATTCATGGCGAAAAGTAAGCCGTGGTGAGTGGATCGGCATTCACATTTGCTCAATTTTCGACAAATTACCTCAATTAAATTGAAATCGAATGATATTCCCACAATCTCAAATGTCAAGGGATTATGAAAGTATAATTATCACTTCTGTATCTACAGCCATTCACTCCAATTGGTGTTTTTTATTTATTTACTTATCAAACGTATATATATTTATGAAAGATCATTTTATTATTATTATTAAATAGTATATAATTTAGATAATTTATTTGCGTGAAGTTTGTGCCAACATTTGGCTAAAAACGCATACATAGAATGAATAAAATTGAACATACAAATACAGACATTAAGACACATTGGAACAAATGGTTAAACGTGTATATATGAAATAGAGACTCATCCAGTCTAACCTGTAGGTGCTCAAGCAACAAATGCCATGCGAGAGCGAGCAGGGCATGTACAGCCGTCCCCCTGCCCGAGGCCTCGCTTGCAGGCTAGGTTCGTTCAGCCGATGTCCGTGATAGATTCTCCTTGTCCGATTTCTTTGCCGTCACATTCTGATTGTTCTTACGTTTGATAGTTGGAATAGCTGTTCTCTTTAGTTTTGGTTTGTACCCGAATTCAACTGCTACGCTGTAGATGTCCTCGAATGATGTCTTTCTGTCAAAATGTGCCGAGCAAATTATACGAGTACTGGCTCGGGCCCTCTTTCCACACTCTCGTGTTGCGTACAAATTTCGTCCAATTTGCAGCGATTTTCTCGTCTTTGGGCCACAAATGAATACTAACACCGTCATCTGTAGTAAAACTGCAACCTCCCACTACACAACGTCGCGGCATATTTAAAAAATGATGCCCCGATACTCCGAAAATCTCCAGAAATCAGCAGCTACATACGACTGTGGTATACGGCTTTAACATAGAGAATACAAGACGGCTTCCCTCCGTGACGTCACAGCTGGAATTGACAGGAGAGCGATTTTCACCTTTCAAACGGCAATATCTCGCCAACCAGACTGCACAAAATTATGAAAAAAATATAATTCTTTTCAGAATCGAAAGGACTATTTTTTTATATTTTTGACCTCAGAGCGTTTGGGTTGACCTTTAAATCCCATCGATTCTCGAGTATCATATTTTCGCATTCCTCCACTAAATGACTCCCCTAATTCACTGTCCACAACTTATGGTCGCTGCAACCATGTAAATCATGGTCGCGTGCCGTGCGACTATAAAAATCATGGTCATGAATATATGGTCAACGGGTGCGACCATAAATATTATGGTCACCAATATCTAGCCAACAGTGCTGACCATAACTTTTATGGTCGAATCTATATATCGACCATCATTTATATGGTCATTTTTCCGACCCACATTTTTATGGTCCTTTTTTTATGTGCTTAACGAGTTGCAATCATAAAAATGGTGGTCGTATATATAGTTTGACAAGCATTTATATCGTCACTTATCCGAACCCCATTTAAATGGCCATCTCTAATGAGTTGCGACAGGGATAATACAATAAATTTATTTTTGCGACCATGAAAAATCTTGTATGGTTACTTTTTTAACCATTAATTTTGTGGTCGCTACGGTAAGTAGTCTGCATAATTTAAATGGATGTACTATCTTTCACTTCGCCGGTGATATTTAGAGAAAACCTGGTTGCGCGAGTGGCAATTACGGACCGTACGGTAACTGACAGAACAGCCGATCTGTTGTCCCGCTGTTACTTCCCCTGTGACGATTTGACTTCGCCTAGCCTGGTACCCGAACTTACTGTTACATTACTTACATATACAGATTTGCTAGGGAACCCCGGAAAGCCTCGTTCTGTATTTTGCTTTCAACGTGGCACTAGTTGGTTATTTAGATTTTTGTCTTTTGTGTCCAGCAAAGTTGCTTTTGTGACTTGTGTGTTCTTATTGTACGGTCGTGGTGATGTAGGATTACAAAGAGTCAACCACTGGGGCATATTAATACGGCAATAACACGACAAAAGTGAAGAAAGAGAGAGAAGTCGCGTTTGAACGACAACAACAACAACAACAAGTTGAACAACTGTTTACAACGGAACAAGGCAAGTACCAGTAAGTTTATAATATATGCCTAGATGAACAGGTCAGAAAAAGGACTAACTGCTGAACTGTATAGCCTATTCATTCTGAATATTTTATATACTTCCATTTTTCAAGTGGCATTTTACAGGTTACATAATTTGAACACTGTTGAATACTTCAGTGGCTCATATGGGGTACTATACCCAACTTGGGATACAGTACCTCATTTGAGGTATTATTAGTTATTCAGGTTACGACCCACTCTGAGGCGTCGGCCTCCTCCGGGTGTATGAGTTTCAGGGAGAGCCGTGCCTCGGGGTGCCCGGTGTATGATGAGTTTCAGTGACTGAGGGTCGTAACTTTCCATACACCCGGGCGAAAACCTGAATATCGAATTTATTTCCCCTCAAGCCTTTCTATGTTAAAGTAAAAATACTGAAAATGGTCTATCATTTATAACCAACGGTACAACGGACAAATCCAACGGATCATTTTTGTTACGAAACTGTCCGTATTTTGCTATGGCACTGTGAGAAAGTCACACCACAACATGTATTTTAGGACAGTTACTTATTAATTTGTTGCTATACGTGGGCGTATATGTACAAATAAAAGAAATCTGAATCTGAACACAATTCAGTCGAACTGCTTTCGTTCGGAAATCGACTTTTATTTTTGGAACAAATGACCCTTTTGGTGAGTTATGTGTCGGAAACTTCAGTGAAAATAATAGTCAATTTATTCCATTAGACTTTGATGAGTGAGCGAAAATTATTCCATAAATATGGAGATATGGTCAGCTGAACTTTTTTCATTTCCAATCTCACACGAGTTGTTCTCTGTATACCCCGAGTAGCAAGACATCACTCGGTGTATATGGGTTTGTATGACCCAACCTTTTAACCAATCATAATCCCGATCATATTGAATACAAATTTGCTTGTGGGGTAATAAAGTGCTGTACCCCAATTGAGGTATAGTGCCATTTTAGTTTTCACATATTTATGCATTAATTCACATATCTGTTCAAACCATGGAGTGCATGGATCAGTTGGTCATTTTTCAGCAAATTTTATCATTAAACAGACAGCTACACATTTGAATCAATCACTTTGAAATGTTTAGAATGATCAATCTCTTTAATTTAAAATTTAATCTCTCTAGCACTCAAATAAAAACTGCATATAATGACATGCTTTTATATTATAAATGTGTAAATTTCAAGGATGTAGATGTAGTGACTAGTTTACAAATTGAATTCAAATGTCTGACACATCACACATTCTGCTAGCAGGGCAGTGTCAGAACTATAATGGGCAAAGGACTGTTTCTGGGCGTGCACATGCTAGCAGTGTGTGTCATTTTTTGCCATAAAAATTCATTTAGTGAGCTACTTACTACAGTTATATCCCTGTAATTTGCACGAGGCCAGTAGATAGAAGAATGCCACAATATACAGTCTGAATTTATATGTGAAATATCTCTAAAGATGTATATTCAACACATTTTTCAATGTTAAAAAATTAGACGATGAAATTAAAATGTGTAGTCTGTCTGTTTAATGATAATAATTTGCTGAAAAATGATCAAGATAGTAATGCCAGATATGTGATCAACTGATCCATGCACTCCATGGTTTGAACAGATATGTGAATTAATGCATAAATATGTGAACACTAAAATGGCACTACCTCAATTGGGGTACAGCACTGCCGAAATTCACCATTATGAGTCACAATATCCCAATTAGTATATATTTCAATATCCAAACTTGGATTTAATATCCCAAGTGAGATAAGCTTATATATCCCGGTTAATCCTTTGCTCTGACCTGTTTAAATGCCGAAATTCGATATATTTCAATATTGAGGGGGGGGAGGGGGGTATGAAACTTGAGAAATTTATTTGATTCAAATTTTCAGACTAGCTTGCAAGTTAGCCAATAGTCTGTTCCAATAATCTGGAGGTCATTTACTTATCATGTTTAGGGCACACACGAAGCAGGTTACTGATACCATCCCAAATTGGCCTGCATATATGCATGTATCAAAAATGGGATATTGTATCATAGTGATCATATATCCAACTCAATATATATAAAATCTTTGAGATAACCTCATTTTTGAGAGAAATGCAATATTCTACTTCTGTCGTGCCTGACTACCTTAAGGAAGTGTACTCTTGTTGATTCATTGGAATGTTTATATTCTGTTTTAGATGGTTGAACTGTCACCTGGGAGCAGTGTATATGTATACCAGTATCAGTACCACCAACAAATGGAAAACACCTTTTTGGAGAATGAAACAGTCAACATCTGATGTCAGAGACCAACTGCACACCTGAGAATGATGGAAGACTGACAGCAAGATACTTGATGAACACACTCTTCTCCCTTGACGATATGGCTATGGGAATCCGCCGGCAATAACTAGTAACATCATAGGAGGAATAAAGGGTGAGCAAAATGTTACTCTGTGAACTGCCATACTAATTTTCCGGGCATGAGGTAGATGTCAGATACATTAGAGTATGGAGAATGTTAAATATGTTCGTGAAATATCATAGCGCATGCACATCATTCTATTTCCATGTTCTGAGTTATAAAGAGGTTGTCATGTCATTTTGAAGATAATCAGCAAATAATATATTGTGATACAAATTATTTAGTAGCTGACATTACCTATTGCAGAAAACCCATTCATTATTAATACCATGTGCATTGGAATCACATTTGTGTCATCAGAAGGGCTGCCTGAGCCTTGTGAATCAGAAATAGCTCTCTAATAATGTTTTCCATTCATTTCAGCTTTCTGTACAACATAATCGACAGCACAGCTTGTGTGGTCAACTGGACACTGAGATAAAAGAGCCGCAAGTGGAGGACTGTGGTGATCATTGTTGATTCATTTGCTCTTTACCATGTCCACATGTCTACATGGACTCGCTTGGCAGAGATTATCTAACATAAGTCGCAATTCACAGTCAGATATATAAACAGTGATTTCTATTGAGATGGGAGTTGAGGTGAGAATGTATGGTCCCTCTTTCATGTAAAAATCACATGACGAACAAGAACTATAGTCTGTCTGGATACAAACACAAAGGACTGTAAATAAGAAAGTAGTGACAAACCACAGACTAAATAAATGAGGGGGATGTCTATATGTTACTGTAAAAATGTTTTAATAGTGCTGATGTGGTGAAGTGAGAATGTGTGTTCCATGTTCTATCTATTAGTCACATGACTATAGTTTAACAATAGTCTGACTGGATACAACAATCAAGGACTGTACATAACATAATAATTAAAGAATTGCCAAGCCACAGACTGTAAAGAAGTGAGCAAGATGTTGCTGCATACGTTTCAATTGTGTCGAGGTTTTGAGGTGAGAATGTGCTGTCCATCTTGTATGTAAAAACCACAGGACTGAGGAGAACAATAGTCTGTCCCGATACGAAAACAAAGAACTGTAAACAAGAAAGCATGGTCAAACCATAGACTGTAAACTTGGTAAATTTACATTTCTGAATATGTTTTAATAGTGCTAAATACTCTGGAAGATTTATTTAACAATCACAAAAAGTTTCTCAGGGAAAGAGGTATTTGTCTTCCAACCAATCATAACGACATACCAAAAATATACTGGACTCCCAAAATGCATAAATCACCATACAAAGCTAGATTCATAGCTGGTTCTAGAAGCTGCACCACCAAGCTTCTTTCAACCCTATTGACGAGGCCCTTCAGGAGGTAAAAGCATTTTGGGAAAGGTATTGCGCCACTATTTCTAAGAACTCTGGCGTTGAATGTATGTGGATATTGAAAAACTCAAAATGTCTTACGGAAGAACTTGATGCTAAAGGTCACGTACCGTACAGACATGTATCCACATGGGATTTCTCGACTCTCTATACTACAATTATCCCTCATCAGGACCTTATTGACCGTCTAAGTTCATTAATAGTATCTGTGTTCAAGAAAACTGATCGTAGATATATTAATGTCGGAAGCCATAAAGCATTCTTTAGCTCGACTACATACAAGAGATATCATTCATGGGATGTTTCTTTGTTTATAGAGTTGCTTGAATTTCTCATTAAAAATATCTATGTGAAATTTGGCAACACAATATATCAGCAGCATATAGGTATTCCAATGGGTACTAATTGTGCACCCCTGTTGGCTGACCTGTATCTGTTCTCTTATGAATATGACTATATGCAGGCGCTTTCAAAAACCGATCCATTCAAAGCCCGTTCCTTCTCATTCACCAAACGCTATATAGACGATCTTCTCGCTGTGGATAATCGCTATATAAATGACGCAGTGAAGGATATATATCCACCTTCACTGGATTTGAAGGAAACTACAGATAGCCCTACAGGCACATCTTATTTAGATCTCTATCTCTATAAAAATGAAGCGGGCATTCTCTCTCGTCGACTTTATGACAAAAGAGATGATTACAATTTCGACATCGTAAACTATCCCTTTCTGGATAGTAATATTCCAGTGGGACCTGCATATGGCGTATACATATCTCGCTTAGTAGCATTTGCTAGATCCTGTGTTAAATGTGATGATTTTAATCAACGTCACAAAACATTGTTGCAGAAACTTATAAAACAGGGCTATTCCACCAAGCGCCTCCACTCAAAGTTTCTCAAATTTGGCGATACATATCGCATGCTGATAGCAAAATACGAACGTAGCGTGCAAGATCTATGGCGCTACGTTTCGTAACTTGTGTCTAATTCCGCTTAACCCGGGGCTAGGGGCCGTATGAACCCATGTACTTCAAGATCCTATGGTACTCATATGAACAGTCACAATCAAAGCGTGACTGAGATACATCATTCTTTAGATGACGACTTTACAACGAATATTATGGACTAAGAATACTGATCAGCGATACGGATTTGATATTTTTGGAACATCATGATGTCTTGCCGGCATCATTGAAAACTGTTGACCGCTTCTCTCTTGCAGGAAACAAGCCAATGTTTATGTATACTATGATTGTCTTTTTGAATTTGGTGCTAATACTGTTATGTGGAAAATGGAATAGGTCTTTGGATTATGGACGCAGATATTCTCTAATGGACGACGGCTGGATTATGAATGACGGACTAGACGCTTGTAATGTCAAAGAATAAAACTAAAGTATTCTGCTGAAAACGATCTGATTTATTGAAGTTTATGGTGTACTACTCTTCGCCATGACTTGACTGCACCCGTACCTTCGGTAGCAGTACCTTAATGTTACCTCCAGCTATAAAATGGCTGACCATCTATATACCTTTCACCAGACCCTGTACGTTGAGTGGACCTCTGGATGTACCTTACTTGCGCCTTGCTCTTCGACTGGATTTATCTTTGACCTGCACCTTATTGAGACCTTCCTGATACCTTATTACTGTGAGGGTGGTAGGTCGGAAAGGTCCATTGGCTGTGACCCAGATTACACCAAGCGGTATTGATCCATGAAGATATGGTCGCCTCCGACCACGAAAAATATGGTAACCATATTTCGTATGGTTGCTCTTGACCACTAAATATGTGGTCGGAAGAATCTTTCGACCATAATTCTGCTTGAGCGAGCATATATTGTATGGTCAACTCGACTATATAATTCACTGTCAGAGTGACCATAAAATATCTGGTCGCCTGGTGACCAGATCTTTTATGGTTACTCCGACCATAAGTTGTATTGTCAGATAGTGACCATAAAACATATGGTACGTCATGTCTATACCATAACTTTTATGGTCGGGAGCAACCATATTTTTTATGGTCGGTTCGACCATATCCTGCTAACAGTGTTTATTCTCGAAGATACCTCCCATACACGTGGGAAAAATAAAACGCAATCCATTCCAGGCATGAATTTGAACACGCTAAAAATCATGCTTCCTATATTCATACACAATCATATATTATTATTATATTATTTTTCAAATATTCATATACAATCATATATTATTAAGCCACACACTCCTTATCTTCACTCATCAACCATTGTTAATCGATACCATGATCACCATCCTACACTAATCCCCTACGCAGGGGTCCCAGTCCTCCTATATTTCCTATTTTTTCCTATTTTTTTATAGGATCCTATAAATCTCCTATTTTTTGGAAAAAATTCCTATATTTCCTATTTTCCCCCCATATTGCTACAAAAAATACATGTCACATATTTACGCGCACTGTTGGTAACAGATATTTCCCAGACGGGTGATTTTCGCATTCTTCATTCATCTACCATCTTGTATGCTGGCAGTCTTCGAAGGTGGATGATGTCAATGTTCTGATGACTGGAAATGGCAAGTATATTTGCTTTATACTATTGGCTACTTGATATTTCAAAGAACTTATAACTTGAAACTCAAATTGTTGGATAAATATACGATTCATCATAGTTGAACATTCAGGTAAAGTGTCCTGTTCAGAAGAACTTACTTATAATACATGCAGGAAAAGGTTCAACTTTGCTCGAAACTTCAATATGAATTGACTAAATATTAACAATTATTGTATAATATTTTGTGTTGCATGCTATGCTTTCTTTCACTGAGTTCAGTTCAAATTTATTATTAATTCATTGACAGTCACATTTTGTTAGTTCTTTTAACTAATGACCACTGTTATTTTGTTATTGCATTATTATTCATTTCACTGAATCAAAAACACAACTGGGGAAGGAGGCGGGGATGAAGGGAGTGAGTGGGGTACCGGTGGGGGATGGAGATTGTGGATAGGCAGGCCTTATATTTGCAGATCTGAAGCAGTCTGTGCCTTCATCCATTGAATGTGCGTGCCAAGGATTCCATGCCATCTTCATAACTATATCTTGTATGTATGCAGGTTTTACCCACCCTTTCCTCTTTTCAGATATAATCTGAAGAAAACTGGTAAGACCATCATGTTGAATTTACCGTTTTTTGTCATTTTCATCGCATGTGTGCGTGTTCAGCATTACAATTTTCTTGACAGTTCTCTCTTACTTAGAGCTTTTATAATTTGATGTATATTAAATCAACTAACCAATGTATATGTCCTCTTTCAGACAGGCCAGCTTCATAATGCCGGGTGGGAGAACCCGATTCAACCCATTTTGGCTAAAAAGTGGACATGGGTGCAAGCTTTCTGATTGGTGTCAGCCAAGCAAAACTTCTGTTCATTCTGCATTTTGCTCTCTCTGCAATTCCGAAGTTCGATGTGATAACCAGGGTCTTCAACAACTTGTGCAACATTCTAAATGTAAAGGTCACCAGAAGCGAGACAAAGAAATACTAGGTGGTTCCCAGATGACACTGGCGTTTGCTCGATCGACAACTTCTTCTGCTTCTGCTTCAAGTTCAACGTCCTTTCCTGAATCAAGCCAAGGAAGCCAAGGGTCATTAGTTTGTTTGTCACGCAAGGATGTGACAACAAAGGCGGAACTGATCTGGACATTGAAAGTGATTAATTCACATTTCAGTTACTCCTCTTGCGATGGTCTCAAAGATGTACTTATGGCGATGTTTCCTGGTGCCATACCAGATGGTTTTTCAATGAGCTCATCAAAGATCTCTTATCTGATTAGTGATGCAACCGGCCCATATTTCCAGAGCATGATCAATACTGATGTCAAGAAGTCTGATGCAGGATTCAGTCTCGTGTATGACGAGACAACAAATGCACAAAATTTGAAGCAGCTTGAAGTGAAAGTGCGATACTGGTCCGAGGATCAAGATCAGGTTGTGGTACATCATCTGAAGACCTATCTAATGGGTCATGCAACTGGTGAAGATCTATCCAAGAAGATTACCTCTGCCATTGATGAGTCTGGCTTGCAGCTGAAGAATGTACTGATGCTGGGGAGTGATGGACCCAATGTCAGCATCACCGTCTGGCGGATGGTTAACAAAGCCACAGTGGATGTGGAAGGCCCAGGACTTCTTGATGTAGGAACATGTACTCTTCATATAGTACACAATGCTTTTGCAAAAGGCTTTGCAGAATATTGTACAAATGTCCCAGAATTTGTGGTCGACATATTCTATTGGTTTAAAGGATCTGCAGCAAGGTCTTTTGATCTGCAGGATGTTCAGAGGAAGATGGGGGTTGCTACAAAGAAGCCTTTGAAGCACGTTGAATGTAGGTGGCTATCCCTGGGACCTGCTGTGGAACGCATTCTGGAGATCTGGCAATCCCTTACAGAGTACTTCTTGGTTTATCTGCCTAAGCACCAGCCCAAGGATTTATCAAAACCCAGATACAAGAGAATCAAGTTGGAACTACAGCGACCAGAAATCAAAGCGCAACTCAATTTTCTCAAGTTTCTCTCGTCTACATTTGCAGAGTTCTTGGTCTTCTTCCAATCTGAGAAACCACTCATTCACATCCTGTACGACAAACTTCGTGACTTACTCAACAAGTTGGTCAGGCGAGTGATGAAGAAATCCACCGTTGATGCAGCCAAGGACCTTCAGCTACTTGATGTATCAATTGTCGCTGACCAGCTTGAAAGAGCAGCTATCGGAGTTGGAGAAGATTCTCGTAAAAGCATTGGCGAGTTGCAAGTGTCTGGGAGAGAGAAAGTCCTCCTTGGAATCCGAAAATTCTACCAGGCAGTGATTCAACATCTGCAAAAGAAACTTCCCCTCTCCAACAGAATCCTGAAACATGCCAGATGTTTGCAACCTCAAAACCGTACTACCAGTTGGTCTGTCGGATCAGTTAAAAGCCTATCCAGAGAGCTAAAACGGGACTTTGACAGTGACACTGTTGCAGATGAATGGAAGGTCTATCAGGCAGAAACCATCCCAGCAGATTGGTTCCAGGAAGTCAAAGAGGATGGGGACATCATTATGAAGAGGATTGATAGCTACTGGGCAAAGGTATTTGAACTGAAGAATTGCACAGGCTGTTGCAAATTTCCAGTGCTGAGACAGTTGGTGAAGGTTGTTCTGGCCCTGTCACATGGAAACAGTGATGTAGAAAGGGCATTTTCTGTAAGTAACAAAAGTGTTACCAAAGACAGAGTAAGCCTTAGTGAGGCTTCAATCAACGGTCTACGGGCAACCACAGATGGCATGAAACGGTATGGCAACCGACCAGAGCTGGTTCCAATCACGAAAGAATTTCTTTCCCTGGGACGTTTGGCACACATGCATTATCAACAGCGACTGGAGGAAGAACGCAATAAGAAAGAGGAAGAACAGAAAGAAAGAGATGAACAAAGACAAGATAAGGAAGAACGAGAGCAGGCTGCCAAGATTGCCAAGCAAAAAGAAGACGAACTGGCACGCAGTACTGCAGAACTGAAAAAAACTGAGAAATCACTTGCCGAGAGAGAATCATCTCAACAGAAGTCATTGGATGTGAGCAACAGCCTCCTAAATCAGGGAAACAAGAAACTGAAGGAAGCTTTGAAGAAAGGTGATGTAACAGAAATTGCAGTCGCCCAGGCCATGCTTGAATCTGCACAGAAGAAGATGCAAGAGGCACAGGCAACGATTCAGAAGACTAGGGAGGATCAAAAGAAAGTTGAAAAGAGAAAGCTGACTATGATTGAACACATGGTTACTGCCAAGAGGAAGAAGAAATAGTGACAGTTATGTCTTTTCATGATCCTACATGTACTTGCAGGGATTGAAATTTACACCTGTCAACCTGTTTCAGACAGGTACACGTAGTTTTAGCATGTGACAGGCCTGAAAACTTCTGACCTGTGACAGATTGGAAATTGGTAGCTGTGATGTTACCAGCACAGAAGGTGTTTTCGTACATCATTGATTTAGAAGACAGAAGAAGCATGGCCTTGCCTTCAACGTCCCGCATTTTATACACATTTGTAATCTTTAATTCCCATTGTAACATTTTATTCTACCCCTGACTTGGAAAACTGATTTCAAACCTCAATACAGATGCTGATCCATGCTGGGAGTCCACTAGTCACTTTATGTATGATATAGAAAGGATATGTTCAAGTTTTATTTGTGTCATTCATTGCTACCTGTTTAGAATGATAATATCCTGTATTATAAGTTAATTTATAATGTGTTGTGTTATAGGCTACACCAGACATAGTAAGCTGTAAAATGCTTCCCCCTCTGCCTCGTCGCGGACAGCAATGAGTATGTTTTGGTGTTCATCAATGATAGAGTTTCTCCCGCATGTGTGGATGTATATTAGGAACGCCAAACTAACACAACAGTGGCATCGGGATGACAGGTTGATCTTGAGAACAGAGAAAATAAATATCTTGAGAGTTTAGTCTTCAAATGATTGACACATCTAAATCATATTCATGTAAATCTAATATCATGGTTTCTAGAGAATAAAATATGGGCATGATGAAAGAAGTTAATTATAAGATGACATTATCATAACTGCTCCACCTTTGACCCCTGGGCTGTAGTGAGACCGGCCAGACAGAGTGTCTCCTCGTAACTGACCCATATCTGCCTGGAGGTCACAGGATCTAACTCTTGAACCCAGATATACATAGTATCAAGGCAAGAGGAGGAACGTTTTTGTAGATCTCTTTTCAATCAGACTTGTTGAAGTAACAACTTACTATGTCTGGTGTAATATCATCCCCATTAAAAATTTGGGTGGATAGGGTGGCTGAAGGGAGGAGGAGGCCACAATTGAATGTAAATAGGTATGTCAAGCAGAAATAAAGTGAAAATTTAAGCTGTATCTCCTATATTTCCTATTTTTTCATGTTAAAAATTCCTATAAAACTCCTATTTTTTATGAAAAAAATTCCTATTTTTCCTATATTTTTTTTATCAAACTTGGCTGGGACCCCTGCCTACGTCATCACCCTTTTCACTTCCGCTACGTCACCACATTGTAATGACAGCTGCACCTAATGATAGCTACTCCGCAATTTCCCTCAATTACTTCTCAAAATTCCCTTCAAAGACCACATACTATACTACTGATGTATACTAAGATTTTTGTTGATTTGCTGCTAATGCTATTATATTATTAAGGTCTTTAGTTTATAGACGCGAAAATTCTCTCATGGGCGACAGCTGAATATTGCATCACGCTGCATGTTTGTTGACTGCTCTGGTTCATGGCTTGAAATTAACCCTAACAAGGGTGGTGGGAAACGATGTCGGCGTACTCACAAGAAATTATAGGATCCCACAGGCGAATATACGGACTGTTTATTTCTAAAAACATCGCAAGAACCAAAACTGATCCCGGTGATGAATGGAATTCCACACACGCGTTTGTTGCAAATGTTCGTGTGGACATATATTGAATGGCGTGACCACAAGATCAATAACACCGACTTGAGCGGTAGTAGATACAAATATCTAAATCACTCGGTTGTAGATAGTATTGCAGTTTGTCATTGCCGTGCCAGATGGAAGAGTACCTAGGGCAATGAGATCTTATCTCATCTGGACAATACCATCATACTAATGGGATGATCTGACTGCCGATGCAATATATGCAGTCTCCATTGTTGTTTCAAATAGAGAGGAAAAACAATCTAGATGTACAAAGAGCTTTGATTGTATCACCGTTTACGCTAGAAACAGATCGGTGACGTACGACTTATACAATCACGCGACAAAGGATAAGAAACCAACGCACTAGAAAACAAAGATAGGGGTGAGTATGGAAGGTGGGTAACCAGACAGACAGGGAGGTGATAGTTACTGGCTTTTCTCCGAAGATGGACAACCGGTTTTGACAAGTGGAAAACCATATCGCAATCCAATCGTTTTTTATCTCTAAAGTTTTCTAGTTATTTCTTCGGATCCGTCCATGTCTTGCCGACATCCTTGAAATGTACTGACCGCTTCTCTCTTGCAGTAAACTAGCCTCTGTTTTTGTATACTATACGTTTGGAATTTGGTGCTACTGCTAATAATTGAATCAAGATCGTTGGATTATCAATTATCAATACAGATTGATTCAACATATGAACCAATCGGAGTCACCGCTGAAAATTTCGTAAAACAAAGACATCTTTCTGTATCAATTCATGATACCAGTTCTTCATTATGAACTGTGGTCTAGATCGTATTTTCTGCTGTGCTGGATAGGCGTAATGTTAAACAATTGGTAAGTAGTATACAAAGCGTAAATAGACTCTTATTGACCTCAGAAATTTGCATATGACCTCTGTAACGTCACGCGCCAGCCAATCAGAAGCGAGTATTGTGTCACATGGGGTCATGTGTGGTGGTGGTGGGTGGGTGGTGGGTTTAAGATGGCGGCTGTGGTGGTGGTGGGTGGGTGGTGGGTTTAAGATGGCGGCTGTGGTGGTGGTGGGTGGGTGGTGGGTTTAAGATGGCGGCTGTGGTGGTGGTGGGTGGGTGGTGGGTTTAAGATGGCGGCTGTGGTGGTGGTGGGTGGGTGGTGGGTTTAAGATGGCGGCTGTGGTGGTGGTGGGTGGGTGGTGGGTTTAAGATGGCGGCTGTGGTGGTGGTGGGTGGGTGGTGGGTTTAAGATGGCGGCTGTGGTGGTGGTGGGTGGGTGGTGTTTAAGATGGCGGCTGTGGTGGTGGTGGGTGGGTGGTGGGTTTAAGATGGCGGCTGTGGTGGTGGTGGGTGGGTGGTGGGTTTAAGATGGCGGCTGTGGTGGTGGTGGGTGGGTGGTGGGTTTAAGATGGCGGATTGTAGAAAAACGTATAAAAGGAGGCGATTTTTAGGGGAGGGGAGTATTCATTGCACTACCTACCTGACTCACGTGACCAGCCTGCCTGCCTGCCTGCCTGCTTACCTGCCTGCCTGCTTGCCTATCCGCTTGTATGACACGAAAGCATGAAACGTGGAGAAGATTTTCCCTGGGACCCAGCAGCACCTCCGGTTGAAGTCTTGCCTGAAGACGAGCGTGTCAGGGACATTTATCGACGTCACTGGGCTACCATACGCCATTGTTTTCACCGTGACCGTCGTCTATTGGACTTGTATAACTATCGACTGCAGGACCTCACGTATTTGTCTACCTATGCCGAGAACATTTTCACAGATCAGGTGACAGCGTTCAAGTTGAATATGACATTCGGGTACATTTTACGGCACAAGGAGACGGACCAGCTGCGGTATTATTATCCCAGCAATAATACCTATGTGTTTGATCAGCCGTTCACGGTGACGGATGCGATTTCTCTGGAGCCACTCATCGACCAATTGACTACGTTGGATCCATTGGAATGGGCCCGGTTGCAACGCCCCAATACCCAATGGCTTGTGGAAATGGTGACCAACGTCACATTTTTCGTCACGAAAATGAGAGATCATCCTATCGGTGCTCCTGTACTACTACCCCCGTGGTTGCTTCGTCGATAAGGCCTGTATGCATTAACAGGAGGGACAAATGGGCCCTACAAAGACCGGAAATGTCTGTTTCGGTGTTTGGCCGTGCATGTGGACGAGTGTAACCTCCGGGGTTGTGACAGAGTGGCCAATGACTATTGGGAACAGTATTTACAGCAGCAAGACTTGGATAAGCGGCACTTCCGTGGAGTTCCGTTCAAGAATTTGGATGACGTGGAAACACTGTTCAACATCAATATCTTTGTATACCGATTACGATGCGAGGAGGATACATTTGTGGCTGAATTGGTTCGTCGTTCAACAGAACGGTATGCTGCTACAATGAAAGTCAATGTGTTCGACGACAATGGCGTGAGTCATTTTTCGCTGATCAACAATATGAGTCAGTACGCTCAGTCTTTCAGTTGTGCCCAATGCCATCGGGTGTTTCACCGTTCCACCGACTTACATCGCCACGAGAAAATCTGTGACAACAGTGTCAAGCGAGTATATCCGGGTGGTGTGTATCATAATGCGCCTACTATTTTCCAGGAACTGGCCGATGAGGGTGTCATCATACCGGATGTGGATCGTTATTTTCCCTACCGGGCGTGTTACGATTTTGAGGCCCTGTTGGAGCCCATGGACATGTTTTCAGCGAAAACGCAGTGGACGCAGCGCCATATTCCTCTGAGTGTGAGTATTTCCAGCAACGTACCTGGCTATGACGCTGCACCGGTATGTTTCGTGTCCACGGGGGATTCCCATGAGTTGATCATCCGCATGATGGAGTATTTAGAGGAAGTCAGTGCGGCTAGTACAGAACTATTGGTGTCCAAGTTCCAGCACGTACTGGACCAGCTGGACGATCGGATTCCTATACCGGGTGTAGCGTTTAGTGACGATGAAGAGTCCGAGTCAGAGTCGGAGCCCGAGTCGCAGCCCGAGTCGCAGCCCCTGCAGTCGCAAGATGTGCCTTTACCGAAACCGTATGCGGAGAAATTGAAAGTGCGCTTCCTACAATATCTAGGCCAGTTACCGGTGCTAGGTCTCAACTCGGGACGCTATGATTTGAACATGGTGAAGGAATTTCTTTACCCCTACTTGGCCCAGTCGAATATCAATAATCATATGGCCCTCACTACTACATCACTGCATTTCCTGGATGTACGGAACTACTTAGCTCCTAATTGTAGCTATGATCAGTGGGTCAAGGCATATAACTGTGCACAAACCAAAGGCAGGTTCCCTTACACGTATATATCAACGCTCGACCGTTTGCAGGAAACACAGTTGCCACCCCGGCACGCCTTCTTTGATGATTTGAAGCAAGTGGAATGTCCGGAAGACACGTACCGGGAACTACAGCAGGTATGGAACGATCAACATATGCACACCTTGCGAGATTTCCTGATATGGTATAATAACCTAGATGTGGTTCCTTTCCTGGAAGCGGCCGAGAAAATGGTGCAACTCTTTCGTCGCCAAATGCACGTCGACATCTTCAAGGAGTGCTTGAGTTTACCGGGTCTGGCGCTTCGCCATCTTTTTCAAGAGTGTGCTACGTACTTCTCGCTGATACAGCAAAAAGATGCAGACATGCATGATTGTCTAAAGCAGAACATTGTGGGCGGCCCGAGTCTTATTTTTCACCGTTATCACGAGAAGGACGTCACTACTCTCCCCAGTGGAAAACCCTGTGCTAAGATCATCGGTTTCGATGCGAATGCCTTGTACCTGTGGTCGCTGGCCCAACCTATGCCCAGTGGCCATTATACACGTTGGTTGGCGGAAGATCGGCATTTTACACCGCAACGTACACCCTACAAGCATCTGGCTGATCAGTGGTTGGATTGGGAAGCCTATCGACGGGCCATTTATATACGACACCAGACCAACGCCACAGAGAAGCGCATAGGAGATCGTCGACTTCCCGTCGATGGGTTTGCCCTGGTGGGTAGCACACCCACCGTATTCCAATTTTACGGTTGCTATTGGCACGGCCACGAATGCCATTTCAGCGCTGGACGCTTCAACGAGCGACGTGGAAAAACACCGCAAGAATTACGGGAAGAAGTGGTGGCGAACGGTGATTATGTGAAAGAGAGAGGATACCATCTGATCGAAATGTGGGAGTGTGAATTTCACACGATGTGCCAGGCCCTGCCCCATTTACGACGTTTCCTAAAAGAGCGCGAGTACCCCTTGAGTCGTCGGCGACTTCTGAGTCTGCCACAGATGTTGGACGTCATTCGTTCGGGGGACCTCTACGGCTTTGTCGAATGTGATTTGCATGTTCCCGACACTCTCAAGCCTCTCTTCGCCCTTTCTTACTGAAGAGATTCTGCACGATGTAGATGATGCTCAACCGACGATGATGGCTTCCTTTGGTAGAGAGACGGGTGATTCGACTGTCCGTTTCCGTCATGAGATCGTCCACCACCACCAACGTGTCTTTGGGTGTATCCTCAGGGGGTAAGCCTTCCATTAAGGTGAGTCCCGGAACACGTGCCAGTTCCTCGTACGTGGGTTGCCAAGCTCCATAACACCACAGGATGCGAGCTAGAGGAGGTGAAATGAGGGCTGACCCGTGTTGGATGAGACGTTGAACGAAGTGTGTTTTTCCGTGAAACACGTGAAAGGATGCTGCCACCGAGGATCCATAGTTTTTTTTTTTTTTTTTAGTTTTTTTAGTTTTTTTATTTGGTGATTTGCGCTCGGCGTTCAGAGGCCCACCCCCGTTCTCGTGGATCCCACCGGGGATCGTAGTCGAACGGATACCGTTGCCGTGGTAAACGTGATTCGCGCACTCTAAATGTGTTTAGCGTCGTAGGAGTGGTAGTGGTGGTGGTGGTACTAGGTGGTGGTGGTGATGATGGACTGGAAGGATCGTCGCTTCTCAGGGGTGACGGAGGATCACGTGGCGTCGTAGTACGCAGCGTCGTAGTAGTAGTAGTAATACGGGGCGTGGTAGGCGTGAGTGGATGGATGTGGCGGTCAGGTGATGTAGTGGATGGAGTAGACGGCGTGGTAGACGTGGGTGTCTGGGTTGATACGTGGCGGTACCTTGACGTCTTGGATGGCGTAGGCAGCGTCGTAGTGGTGGTGGTGGTGGTCGAAGTGGTGGATGACTGAGGTGGAATTGTGGGACGCAGGGTGTTGAAACAGGATATCACGTACGCCAAATCGTAGAACACGCCTCCAAATAACGTACCCACAAGCACTACTAGACACACTATAGTACCCACTTGTGCTTTTCGAGTTCGTAACAGTAAGGGTAGATGTGCACTATCCATGGTACAACCCTACACTGAAGGATGGCGGTAATAGGGGTTAGAATTTATAGGCGTTTCATGTCACGGCCTGACACCCAGGAATTAAACGAACGGGGCCACCCTTGCCATTTGACGAAATGATAGGGGATGCCACGTCGACGTTCCGTTTTCAAAATCTTTTCCACCGTGTAGTAGTCTTTCGGTGTTTTCACTATGGGTTGTAATTCTGCCTCGTAAAACGTGCCTTGCAGTGTTTCTCCTTGTAGATCTTCCAGTTGATAGACGTGTGGCTGTCGAGGTTTATGGCGAACGATGACAAAGTGCTCGTCACTCCAGTTGGGCAAGTAACTTTTCTCAAATTGGCCTTTCACTTTACTGATCCGTACCACATCTCCGCGTTTGTAACGGGGTGACGTGAGTGATGGTGGACTGGGTGAGTACAGCGTACCACGCACTTGACGTTCGTTGCGTTCTGCCACATCGCGGGGAGCTCGCTGGATACTGCGATGATAGGCTCGATTGTATCCTTGCACCAGTTGAGGTAGTACATCGATGTACCGTCGGGTGTTTTGGGCAGTAAAATACTTGTACATTCGTCCTTTGAAGGTGCGATTGAATCGTTCCACCACAGAGGCTTTGGTTTCGTTGTACGTATGGAAGAAAAATACCTTCTGTTTCTTAAGAAAGGCTTGAAAGGGTCGGTTGAGAAATTCTGTACCTTCATCCGTTTGCAAATAAAGGGGTTTGCGCCCCGTCTTGAAAATCTGCTGGAACGCCCGTACTAGATTCTCTCCTGTTTTGGTGCGAATGGGTAGTACCCAGGCATACTTGGATAAAATATCGATACAGGTCAATATGTACCGATGTCCATCATTGTGAGGTGCAAATCGACTCATATCCACTAAATCAGCCTGCCATTGCGCGTCTATGCCTCCTACGATGACTCGGTTACGGCGAAAATGTCGTCGGGCTGCTCGATGTAAACTATAAGTGTCTTGGGTTTTTAACCAGTCTCGAACTTCAGTTCGACTGATGCCTTGGGAATGGACAGCTCGAGCGAGCGCTCCCACAGCGCTATACGCGGCTGGACTGGTAGGGTTGTAATACAAATCGGTTAACACCTTGTTCACTGTAGATGCTGACCCCTTTTTTCCCTTTCGGGACCGCTTCATCACGGTCTTCTTACCCTTCATCGGGGTGCCTCTGGGTCCCCGTCATGTGTGTTCGCTTCATCAGGTGACACTGACACTCTAGCCTCTGTGCATTCTATAGATATTGTACTTTCGTCTTCCCCGGCTGTATCGGGTTCATGTTGTTTTTCATGGGGTTCAGCCAGCGCGTCTTCCATAGCACGAGCCCACGCCAATTCGTCTGGTGATCGTTCGTCCGGTGTAAACAGCTGGTCCACAATAGGCACTACTTTCTCCAAGGCTGACCACAGAGAGGGACCTAGGATGAAACTTCGCGTAGGGTCTTGGTAGCGGCCCAGGCGTGCGAAGAGGGGAGGTACGGTATATACGTAGATGGCATTGTCTATGTGGATGAGGTGTCCGTCGAACTCACCGCTCAACACCCGTTTAAATTTAGTCCAGCCGTCACGCTGTAGCGTCACCGTATTCGATAGAGTCTCAGCGGGCGCCCAGCAAATAGCTCCACAGTCTTTCACCAGGGTGACTTTATCTTCATAGACGTATAACCCCACCTGGGGTATAAGGGGCAGAATGGCTCGTAGGTCGGATGACATGCTTGCTCTGAATGTCGAACGGTGAATGACACACACTCTGTCTCACCCCTGGTATTTATAGTGTCAGGTACAGACATGAATCGTACTATTCTGTGAGAGGCTCCTGTGGAGAGAGTACTTCATCGACCATGGGGACTACTTGTTGCAAAGCCGTCCATAGATCGGGGTCCAGAGTAAAACCACCTCGCTTGAGACAGAGGAGTCGAGCAAAATAGGGACCGCGGAAAATGTAGACATCGTCACACAGGTGAATGCTATCCCCGTCGAGGTCACCGCATAACACACGTTTCAAGGTAATCCAGCCTTCCGGGGATAAAGAGACACGCGCGGGTTCAGACGTACACCAACATCGACTATCGTCATCGATGAGCTCCACGCGTTGGGGATACAACAATAGGGTACAGTCCGGTGTAAGAGTGCGCGTGGCTACAGAGTTGGCCTCAGGGTAGAGTACGTCGTGGACGTCGGTGATAATAGCTTTCAGCGCCTGCCATAATGCCGGCCGGAGTAGGATAGCGGTACCACCACACTGTTCTAACCGGGGAAAAAAAGAATCATCTCTACCACTTCGCAGGTAAACACCGACTCCCACGTGCATGAAATCGACTTCGGGCTCTTTTCCCTGTAACAACCGTGTCAATAGAGTCCAGCCTGGTAGGCTTAAACATAGCTTCACTTCTCGGGGATGTTCTTCGATGAGCTGCAGTTCATGGTCATAGACGATGAGAATGACATCAGACGTGAGTTGGAAGAAGGCGAGCTCCGTTCCGTGCGCTGCCATAGTGGTGAATGACAAAACACCGTCCAGGCAAATGTGTATATATGGATTCTTGCTAATGACTCGTGAGTAAAAAAAAATATTTCATCGTAATAAAATTGGTATCGTACCCTGTTCTAGAAAATAATTAAATTCAGATTACAATGCAATTTTGTAGGCGCGCGCTCCAAGATAAATATACTTCAGAACATTTTGCGACGCTACATCTGCGTGTCATTTGTGCCTGGACTGTAACAATTAAGAATTCGCGCACAGGTGGGAGAGAAGGCAACATTGAAATCGTCTCCAAAATGCTTCACCGGCCTATTGGTTATTAGCAGACGACCCCTTTCAAGCCGATAGACATTCCATTCTCAGTGCCTGTGACGGCCGCTAGATGGCGTCATCCACAGCGCACCAAAATGATTGGGAACTCTGCACGTTGGCCTTCTTGCACTGAAACGAAGGCTATTTTTTCTATAGTTTTTATAGTTTTCTCTGGATAAACCAGTTACAATTTTCAGGGTGATATTATAAGGCTGTGAGCAATATACTTGACGTATTTTTAGCCAGGAAAATCGATTTATTTCCAGTGTACCGGGTTTTCCACACTAACGTACTATAACGTTACGCGTCTAAAAATCGATAAAATTATGAAAAATAGCGGCTTAGTCTAGCGCTATCCTGCTAAATTTTTAAATACTACACCATGAGTTGCCTCAGTTCAACTTGAAATAAAATTTATACGTGCACTGACATTTATTGTAAAATCACACAAGTTTAAAATTGGAAAAGAAACACAAATATTTTGTTCAGCGTAAAAATGTAGACCAAACAGATATAACGATTTCGCTGACGTCCGCGCAATTTTTATATAAGCTAGCGCCCAGCTTGATGCGGGCCATTCCAAAACCTTTCACTGCCAGATCACAACAGAGAAGAAAATGAGCAGCCACCGTATTGCAACAATGTCCACCACCAAGGCCTCCCGCCGGCGAAAGAGAGAGAGAGCAATATCAAGACGCCAGAAGAAGGCGATGCTGGACGCCGTTAAACAGTTCTGGTTGACAGAATTTACAGAATGGAGTGCGACACTCAACAAGAACGAAGACAGTGTATCGGGAGGAGGAGGAACAGCGGAGAATTTACGAAGACTCATTAATTCATCGAGAACCATCAGCGAGGAGGGGTGGTTGGAATTATTACAGACCACCATGCAGAGAGAGATGCACCCTCCCCCTCCTCCGCTGCTGGCCCCTCGTCCACAAGAAGAGCCAGCAGTCCAGCCGGACGACTATGTGGATGATAATATACCAACAGCGCCCGTGGATTTTCTCCTGCAAGATCTCCCCACCACCATTTTCGAAGAACAGGACAACCAACAACAGACAATAGCTGCCGCCAATTTCCTCGACGACCTCCCCATCTGTCCACAAGAAGAAGAAGAGGGTGTATACAAGTATACGTTAACACCGTACAGTTATTTCTCTGTGAGCAAGATGTGAGGGGAGTAGACAAGAAAACTCCCTCCTGAAGAAAACAGGGTGATCAAATTGAACTCTAACGGCCCTTATCAGGGCCAACCAATGCTATCGAAAGAGAGCTTCTAATAACTTGGCACAAATTTCAAAGCACAGGTCCCACATTATCCCTCTTTATTCTATTAGCAAACTGCAACACCAAAAAACAACCCCTGCCCGATATTAACGGTCCTTGTCAGGACCAATCTCTCTCTTACAAACACAGGTTTTTTTTTCTTTTTCTCTCTCTCAGTAATTAATATTACAGCCCGAATCATAACGGACTGAAATTTATTTGAACCAGGGGGAGGAGGGGGAGAGGGGTAGAGGGGGAGAGGGGGAGGGGGACATGTTTTTGACGTTGGCAACCCTGTGCGACATGTTACTAATTTTACAATTTTTTTTCTCTCTCAGTAATTAATATTACAGCCCGAATCATAACGGACTGAAATTTATTTGAACCAGTGGGTGAGGGGGAAGGGGAAAAGGGGAGGAGGGGGGCATTTGCCACTGTCGTTGATGACCAGTAAAGGAATAAACATTACAGCCCGAATAATAACGGACTGAAATTTATAAGAGGGGTAGGTGTTTTTATATGTGTGTGTGTGTGTGTGTAATGAAATTTATTTGAACCAGCACAGGGACTTGGGACTAGAAAAGAGGGGAAAGGGGGAGAAGGGGGGGAGGAGGGGAGAGGGCGATGTTTTTGTGGTTGGCGACCCTGTGCGACATGTTACTAATTTTACAATTTTTTTTCTCTCTCAGTAATTAATATTACAGCCCGAATCATAACGGACTGAAATTTATTTGAACCAGTGGGTGAGGGGGAAGGGGAAAAGGGGAGGAGGGGGACATTTGTCACTGTGTGTGTGTGTGGGAGTTGATGTTATTTTTTTTATTTTTGTGCTTTTGATGTTAGAAGTTTCCCCTTTCGGAAAGATGGGGTGGCCCTGAAAAGGGCCTTTGCAATATGTAAGCGATTACATAGTTAGGGGCTGTTGGCGTTGTCTTCTCTCAGTACACACCGGACATGTCAAGGCTATAAATTCACACACTAGGGGTTTGTAAGCGTCCGTACACGCTGGTATTTGGGCATGTCGATGTATACAAGCTACACACAAGGCTTGATGCCCACAGGGGAAAATAGCGTATTTAGCGAAGTGGTTACAGCATTCCACGCAGTGTAAATAGGAGGCTTCTTGGCGTTCTGTGTTGGATGCCAGTTTTGTTCTTATTGCGGAAGCGTAGTAGATGACGTCTTCGTTTTCTTTTTGGTTTATTTTTCTTGTATTCTCTCTTATTCTCTTTTTTCTTGCGTCTTTTCTGTTTTTTCTTGCCTCTTGCCTATTTCTATTGCTTCTGGCGTCTTTTCTATCGCTTCTGGCGTCTTTTATACCGCTTCTGACGTCTTTCCTGTTTTTTCTGGGGTCTTTCCTGTTTTTTCTGGGGTCTTTCCTGTTTTTTCTTGAGTCTTTCCTTTTTTCGGGCACTGTGGTTTTTAAGTCTTTCCTCTTCTCCTCATCTTCTTGTTCTGTTTCTGTGTCGGTTTCGGTTTGGGTTTCGGTTTCGGTTTCTGTTTCTTCTTGTCCCGTTTCTCCTGCTTTTTCTTTAGCTTGGGGGCTTTGTTGTTGTTGTTGTTGTTTCAACATAGTTTCTAACACGCGGTCTATGTCGTCAAAACATTGGTATTCGACTGGGGTAAGATCCGATGTCGCTGCTGGGAAGTCACTAAGATGCGGTGTGGCTGCTGGGAAGTCACTAAGATGCGGTGTGGCTGCTGTGAGGTCTCTAAGATGCGGTGTGGCTGCTGGAGGGTGGTGCCGGGGTTGAGGTGTAAATAAGTCTTCCATTATAGCATCCAACCATGGCTCGTCATGTACCACATTAATGATGTTGTCGAACACTTGTACTTCATTATCATCATTTGTGATGAAGTGTGATATGTCAATATCCATGATTTCAGCCAGGGATGACTCCATCACTGTGCACGTCTAGTAGACACTGGTATAATTGTAAATACTGCGCGCTATTTATAGTGTAAGGCGCGGACGTCAGTGAAATCGTTATATCTGTTTGGTCTACATTTACGCTGAACAAAATATTTGTGTTTCTTTTCCAATTTTAAACGGTTGTCATTTTACAATAAATGTCAGTGCACGTATAAATTTTATTTCAAGTTGAACTGAGGCAACTTATGGTGTAGCATTTAAAAATTTAGCAGGATAGCGCTAGACTAAGCCGCTATTTTTAATAATTTTATCGATTTTTAGACGCGTAACGTTATAGTACGGTAGTGTGGAAAACCCGATACACGGGAAATAAATGGATTTTGCTGGCTAAAAATACGTGAAGTATGTTGCTCACAGCCTTATAATATCACCCTAAAAATTGTAACTGGTTTATCGAAAGAAAGAAAACTAGGAAATTTTTGTCCTTGGGCAACGGTAACACAGCACTATACAGTGTGCAGGAAAAAATGTGAGTACAGCTATGGGGTGTCAAATGGAGAAAAAATTTCCTAGTTTTTTCCCTTTTCGATAAACATGCTGCAGTGAACTCACATTTATTGCAAAAAATGAGACCCCGTTTTAAAGTTGGAAAAATAAAACACAAAATTTTTTTAGCAGATACCTCCATCTTGCACTCACTCACACCGGCCGCCATCTTAAACCCACCACCCACCCACCACCACCACAGCCGCCATCTTAAACCCACCACCCACCCACCACCACCACAGCCGCCATCTTAAACCCACCACCCACCCACCACCACCACAGCCGCCATCTTAAACCCACCACCCACCCACCACCACAGCCGCCTAGACTATAAATAACGCGTAGTATCTTGTCATTTATTCACAACTACAATCATGGGTACAAGACGAAGACTCTTCACCGATCCGAGAGACCCTAGAGAACACAGAGAGGTGATTACGAGTGGAGATGAACATAACAATGGTGGAGTGGCAATAATTACAAGCTTTCAGCAGGTTATTGCCGACGAGACGATGATACGGCGAAGTGAAGAACAACTGGGAGAGCTGCGGAGGGAGGTAATGGAAGAAGATGCGAGGTTGATAAGACAACGAAATCAAGAACAAGACCAAGAAATCAGGAGGGTGGTGCTGGAAGAAAATGAGGATATAACTGATGCGGATATAACTGATGAGGAAGAAGAACTCCCCTGGTTAAACAGTAACAGACCTCCAGCAAATACAACGGCTACTCAAACTCCGATTATAACGACGTCGGCTTGCGAAACCACATCGGCTAACGAAACAACAACAACAACAACAACACCACTACCATCACCATGCTCTTGGGCCGAAGTAACCCGCCTCAACGAACAGATTAATGGCATGAGACAAGACATTGATCAAATGGACGTTATGATTTTAAAACAAGAAGAAGCTCTACAGAAGGAACAAAGTAAATCAAGCTGCAGTGTGTGTACAGAGGAAGAAAGCCTGTACGCCCTATTTCCGTGCGGGCATTTATGCCTATGTGAAGAATGCTGGGTGAGGCTAACATGTATAGGGGACATGTGTCACTGCGCTGAAACGGACGAACAGCATTTAAAGATCAAGTGTCCCGTGTGTAGGAAGCAGGTAGCCGGGGTAAAGAGAATTTACCGCTCCTAAAACAAGTGTCGTAACACTTTTCCAAAGGCTCTTTTCAGAGCCACCCCATCTTTCCGAAAGGGAAAACTTCTAACTCAAAAAGCACCCAAAAAATTAACACCAGCTCCCTTCACCCTTTCCTCTATGAAAATTTTTTTTTTTTAATTTAAAAAATTTTTTTTTTTAACATTACAGTCCGAATAATAACGGACTGAAATTATTGAAACCAGCACAGGGGCTTGGGACTAGAAAAGAGGGGAGAGGGGTATGTTTTTTGTTTTTTTTTGTCGTTGGCGACCCTGTGCGACATGTTACTAATTTTACACTTGTCAGTAATTAACATTACAGCCCGAATGATAACGGACTGAAATTATTGAAACCAGCACGGGGGCTTGGGACTAGAAAAGAGGGGGCGAATTTAAAAAAAAAAAAGAAAAAAAAAGAATGAACACTAACAACCATTTTTTAATTTTCTACTATTTTTTTATTAACACAAATAGAATGAACGTGTTCACCAGGGTATTGAATTTTAATACAATTATACGTTATGAAGGCGCTTCAATGCACAATGAACATAAAATGAACATAGTGTAGGAATACGTGAAGAGAGAAGCCGTATTTTCAGCTTGAGCAAGACTGGCAGATGATAATGTCTGAATGTTCCAATGCAATAAAACTTGAAAATGCTCAATATTTATACAACAAGACAATAGAATGAACGTGTTCAACTCTGAGTATTGAATTTTAATACAATTAACAGTAAAAAAAACTGTGAATTTTTAATACAATTATACGCTCTCAAGCCACTTCAATGAACGTGTAGGAATACGGTAAATGTTTTCCAACACTTGTTCAATAGTTCTGCAACAAGACTTGTTTGAACTCATCATCGTCTTTGCGCCCCTGGTGCACGTAGATGTAGGTAGTAATCTCTTCACGTGGAATTTTGGGAGGGCAGGCAGCTTCCACTCTCAGGGCAATTTGCGCCTCGGCCACGGCCTGTAGTGCCTCAGTGATCAGTGCGTATGAGGGTACACTAGTGTCCACACACGTATGCTGGTTTATCGGACTGTTATTTTCACAGCCTGCACATGCTTGGATACGCAAGTGTCGAATTTGAGGTCTGATAAGATCCAGGACTGAGTCGATGTACTTCTTATAAATATAGTGAGACACCTGGTAAGCCAGAGCTTGACGAATTGAAGCTGTGACACTCTGCAACTTCCGCCACGCCGTTAATTTCAAGGTGACACCCTGAGGACAAGGAACACGCTCTTGCGTATCTAACCTCGTTTTCCATTTACGGATATGCACCAGGAGCTGGTCGTTGAAATAGGCACAGCTGACAAAGATGTCGTCACCCACATAAAATTTCGCTTCGTCACTCCCCTGGTCGCGAATAACCGCATCGATGGCGTAATCAAGGGTCTCCAGTTTTTGCCAGGTGTCTAAGTTCATGGCAATATGCCTACCGGGTCTGTCGTTAAAGCCCGATGCGTTAAAATGCACTTCTTCGTCTTTGACACTCACAGTTAAATAGGCTGAGAGCTCCCAAATGTCCTTGTGGGCTGCCTGGTAGGCCTGCTGAATAATGTTATTGATATCCTGCACAGACATAGGAAGTTGCACCTGTTCTTTCACAGGCTCAGGCTCTTGCTGGAGTACTGGCTGAAGCACTGACTCAGGTATTTCTAAAGGTGTTAGTCGGGGTCGTTTGGGTCGTACAGCGCGTTTGGCAGGTACACCAGACGCTGGGTGCGTACGTTTGCTAACTGTACGCTCTTCGGTGGTATCCATGACTAAGATATCATCATCTTGTATAACGTCGGCTTCAAGTAGATCTGCTAGTTCTTCATTTCCCGTGATCTTCAACCCCGCCACGAAGGCTAGAAATGCGTAGGGGGTAGAGCGCAGTACACCATCGATGAGGGCTGTGTTTTGTGCTGAAGTGGTTTTCTCAGCCATGATATCTTCGACACGCTGTTTCAGAAGTATGTTTTCCCCCATAAGGAAATCACATAATTCGCCCACATGCTGCATCTCATCAATCAGACGAACACGGTACTTTCCAAGCCTCACTAAAAATGATGATGACGCCATGACTATGGGCTCAGGCTGATGAGCAACTGCTACGGTGTAAAATTCTGGTGAATTTGCACTAGTAAAATGAAAAAAAGTAAAAGGTTCTACACAGCTCATACAAAACAGGCAAGCAGGCTGGCTGGCTAGAGGTGAAGCAGGCAGGCAGGCAGGCAGGCTGGTCAGGTCAGATAAGTCAGAGTGCTCCGCAGGGTAGTGCAATGAATACTCCCCTCCCCTAAAAATCGCCTCCTTTTATACGTTTTTCTACAATCCGCCATCTTAAACCCACCACCCACCCACCACCATCACAGCCGCCATCTTAAACCCACCACCCACCCACCACCACCACAGCCGCCATCTTAAACCCACCACCCACCCACCACCACCACAGCCGCCATCTTAAACCCACCACCCACCCACCACCACCACAGCCGCCATCTTAAACCCACCACCCACCCACCACCACCACACATGACCCCATGTGACACAATACTCGCTTCTGATTGGCTGGCGCGTGACGTCACAGAGGTCATATGCAAATTTCTGAGGTCAATAAGAGTCTATTTACGCTTTGTATACTACTTTGGTACTTGTTCAAATTTTCTCTAAGAAATGTATGACTGCGTATAATGTGCAATATGATTATTGCATGGATATACCTTTCTTATTATGCACATTATCAAAGTCAAAGAGATGGCTATCTGTTTCATATGTATATCTTGCTCAAATATCCAGTGGAACGCAACCAAATCAGAATAGAGAAACATCGCATACCACCGAACAAGTGGAAGAACTCCTCAGTTGAACTCAAATGAACGACTTGCATCCCTCATGTCCAGACTTTCATACACCCATTGTGTTCGTTTTCTTATTGTGAGAACTAAGTACATGACCAATATACATATTGCTATTTAAATAGTTCAAATTGCTTATTAACATTTATTAAATACTGAATGCTTTATATATCACTCATTTCAAATGTGTAACTGTCATTTATAAATATACCTAATGGATTCATATTAATTTTTAATCAAATCATCTGTAAATATTATTCCTATATTTACTTGCAAATCCTTTGTTTCAAAATGTTTATCAGCATTTAATCAAATTAAATGATTATCAACATTTAATCAAATTAAATCATTTATATTAATTTGTATCCAAATCATTTATAAATATTCTTTCTCACAATTATGTATAAATCATTTATTTGAAAATGTTTATTAACTCTATCTGGCTTGGGCTTTTTGGGACCTGCCCAGACCAGGAGGGTCATTTCGCCTCCCTTCCGCCCCAGAATATTTTTCTTACCACATGAGCTAGGGGCTGAAACTTGTCACACTATAATCCTGGGTCAACCTCTATCAGAAAATGTAAAATAAATCCAACATGGCCGCGGTGATGACACCACAGTGATGTCATTTAAAAAAAGGCCTTTTGATCGATCTTTTATTGATGTCATTTCTTCACACAAACGGCATGATCAATAAAGTTCTGATGTGAAATAGAATAGTTTTTACCCACTTTTTCTCCTAGAAATTCAGAAATTTCGAAAAGAAAACATCACTTTTCTGGTACCCTACATGGCCGCCATTTTGAATTTACTGATGAACCGCCGCTGGTGGAGTCATGCAAATTGGCTAAGAATGACCCCAATGTGATAAACTAGCCACAGAGTTCTTGTAGTTCCGGAAATAAGATAGAAAGTTTGGTTCGGGGGCATAATGCCCCCACCACCCTGGCCTCGTAGGGTTAACATTTAGTAAAACTAAGAGGTTGCTACCTTAGTGAATTTATTTTATATATATTTGAGAGAATATAAATAATTGACTCTAATCACTTCGGCTTTGGATAAATTGTTGTTATTTGTCTGAAAGAAAAACATAAAATCTCAGTCATGAGCGTAGTCCTCAGGTACGAATACCACCGCCTTTGAGTGGCCAGCCGATAAAATTTGACTATGATTATAGATAAGAACGTTGGATCTAAACAGCAATATCTTAGGAAATATAAATTCTCTTAATTATATTGACGCCTACAAATTTTCTATAATATATCACCTTAAGTCCATATAATAAGATAATCAGAAATTACGTGAAAATTCTTCTAGAAAAACAGTGGTGTAGCTTATCTCCCCGCCATAAAATCAATGAAGGATTTGGCAAAACTGGTAGTATAGCGCTCAAAGAAATGACAGTGTCTTTGGCTTGTCTTAACGATGAACAAATTATTTACCCCGCACAAAAAATAGTTGAAAAGTCTATGTATGATTTGGTATCAGGGTACCAGTATGCAATGGGAACGTACATCAAAGCACTTTTGAAATTATGTGGGAAAAATTGAGACTTCACGGCTACTGTTCAGCCGACCTAAGATAACATGTTTAGTGCACGTTTTGACTGAATCCTAAATTACCGTTGAAATCCATCATATTTCTTAGATTCTCTGAGTCTCCAAAATAATTTATATGAAAAGCAACGGGATTTACTATCAACTTTTTGAATCAGAAAGATAACCCAACCCCTAAAAAGAATATATTATTACATGTGCAGACACGATGATTTGTGTAAAGCACAAGTGTGTCATATTGTTTGAACCTCAGACATAATCTATACGCAAATGGGTACTCATACATAATCCGTACACAAATAAGTATTCTTTTGAACGATTTGTCATATTTGCCAAACTCATCTCGGTCTATGGTGATCTAAGGTATCAAGCCTCAACAAATTACCTGTTCAAGGCGGACTGCCTTCTTTCAGTAATCCAAGCTAGTCCAGTTCGTGATATGCGTTGCGGGGTGGACCTTCAGTGTGACAGGAACAGGAAGGGGGTTCCGTTGTATTAGATTCGACCACCTATATAGACGTTTTATCATACTCTGATCGAATGGAGTAGTGATAGGCTGACAAAGTCACCATGTCAGCCAGGCGTGGAGTGTTTTGATTAGAATCATTAGAAACAGTAATTTAATTGCAAATTTGGTTTATTGTATAAGTTGATTCTTTTATGTTTTACTTCTTTTGTTTGCGAGATTGAATGTCATAAAGCACGACATCGCATTTCTCTGCCACCAGTCAGGCGTGGCGAATGACGTGGCTGTTTCTGAGTTAATAGTTTTTTATTCCACTGCATGTGTCACTGTGACCTGGTGAGTGAAATGTAAAGAACCAAGCTGAAACGATTGACATGTTCAAAAATATCTGTCAAGATAAGAGGAGCTAACTCCGTTATATTTAATCCAAACTCTGAATAGCGCATGCAAACTGAACGACATCTATCATGGATTGATACATTGCACGCAATTAAAATGTCGTTAACAGGCTCTCAGTGCCAAGAAAACAAAAGTCCAATTTGACTGATTTGATATGGATCGAGCTGACCAATCAAAAGTTGTTTTGACCACTGTGTCATGTTACGTGTTCATGTCCGTAGGCCGGACCGACTAAGTACCGCCCGAGCGAAAGTTCACACGTTTGCAGAAGTGTGAAAGAAAGCTTGATACTACATGTGGAAATATACTACTGGAATGCACCAGAGTGCGTCACTTTGAATCTGAAAAGTCTAATGAATTCTTTAAAAATAGAAAACGACGCCTGAGCCCAATGTTTTACATGTCAGAGGCAGGGTGTTATTGTCAAAACGCTTATAGTCTTTGGTTTTAAACTTCTTTTATTGTCTTCCAACTTAGTTTCCCCTCTCCAAATATAGGTAAAACAAATTTTGTGAAGAAAATCAAACAACAATATATAAACTTATACAACGTTACAGTCTCGTTAACTTGTGCATATCTCCAAGTGCAGATCTAACAAATTTGATAAAAAAGTCACAGATCACTATTTGAACATATACATTCTTACAGGCAATGATAGACAAATGTGAAGGCTACACGTGCAAGGATTGGCGTCTTGTTTTTAAGGATAATAAGAGGCACCCAGGTCCACTTCATTGAAACAAACATCTAGCTGAATCGCTGACTATCTTTGATAAATTTTTGGACAGCATTGAATACTTGTATATTGTTAGTTAGCGAGAGAGATGAACTGCCCCACAACAACTGATGGACATTCGTATTTGGCGGTATAGTATCAAGTAATTCCTTTCTTATATTTTCGTAACGCGGACAATATAATAAATAACGTTCGGCATCCTCTGTTGGTTCCCCACATGCGCAATGTCCGGTTTCGTGAAGTTTTATGTGATATAAATCCCCATTAAGCTGGCTACAGCCGTGTCGTAATTTCGTTTGACATATATTCATTTTCCTGTATCCAACAGAGTAGTACACAGGGGGTGGTTTTTTGGCCGAAATTTTAGACTTGAACAAATTATATGAGCTCGAGTTTCTACTGTCGTGCGGAAGGTTATTCCATTGATTAATGACGGAAGGTATAAATGAATTTTTAAATAGTGTTAGACGTGTTTTTGGGATAGTGTAGTTATTATCATTTCTAAGTCGGTAAGGTGTTGCTTCACCAACAAGAGGAGTGACTAGATTTGCTAGGTATTGCGGTACTTCACCATTGTGGATTTTGTACATGGTTGATAGTTTTAAATTTTGCCTCCTAGCTTTCAACGTTTCCCACCCTGTTTCAAAATAAAGAGACTCTCTTGAAGCGTAAGCGGGCAGGCCAGTAACAATACGTGCTGCAGTCAATTGTAGTTTTTCAATAGTTTCGGATTGTTCTTTGGTGCAGTTGTCCCAGACTACAGAAGCATATTCAAAGGTTGGTCTGATAAAGCTGATGTAGATTTGGTTCAGCGTTTTTCTTTTAAGTTTGAATTTAAATTTGCGCAGGATTCCAATTCTTTTAGATACAATTGAACATATATTATAGATATGACTGTGCCATTTACAATCATTTTGGAATACCAAACCTAAATGACGGTGATTATTGGATATCTGGAGAAGAGTGCTATCTAAATAGATTTCAGGCAGATTGATTAGGTTTCTATTCCTGATTAGTAACATGACTGTTTTTAAAGCATTGCAATTTAATAGCCATTGTTTGGACCAGCCTTGTAGTTTACGCAGATCATGGTTCATTATTACTTCAATTTCAAGTATGTTAGGGGACGAATACATCAGGCAAGTATCGTCCGCAAATAGGCGGGCGATAGTAATAAGATTTTCAACGATATCGTTGATATAGATTAAAAAAAAAAGAGGTCCCAGAACTGATCCTTGTGGAACGCCGGCGTTACCGGATCTCAGTTGCGAATAGGCTACTCCAGTTTGCACACAGTGGCATCTGTCACTCAGATAGTCTTCAAACCATGTTAATAGATCGTCTTCAATTCCATACTGTTGTAACTTGAAAAGAAGGCCTTTGTGCCAGACACTGTCAAACGCTTTGGAAATGTCACAAAATACAACACAAGCAATTTCCCCATCATCAAGAGTTTTACATAGATTGTGATAAAAATCGATTAACTGTAGTACAGTTGAATGACCGGGAAGAAAACCTGATTGGTACTTATAAAAAGCGTTATTAGAATGCAAATGGTTATACACATGTTTAAATATTACGCGTTCCATTATTTTTGCCACACAGCTTAGCAGGGAAATAGGACGGTAGTTAGAAGGCAAATGTTTATCATCTTTTTTAAAGACTGGTATAATATTAGAGACTTTCCATTGATTGGGGAATTTGCCGGTCGATAAAGACATATTAAATAAAATTTTAAGTGGTTTACATACTGATCGTGACACGCCTTTAAGCATTTTATGACTAATAAAATCATTCCCAACAGCTTTGTTAGTTTCAAGGTTTTGGATTATATGAAAAATTTCGTCTTCGGTTATGCTGATATCTGTAATTCTACCATCATATTTGTATTTAAAGGGGGGTAACTATACTCCATTGTCATCAATAGTGGGCACAGAGGCAAAATAATCATTCAGTAAGTTGGCCTTCTCCATACAATCTTCCACAATTTGTTCGTTCCCATCAGCATCTATATTCACTAACGGTGGGATTTCTCTATTTTCTGATCTATTCATAATTTGGTTGAGTTTTTTCCAATAAAATTTTGGGTTAGTAGATTTATTTGAGTCTAATTCAGTTTCTATATTGTTATGGTAGGTTTCTTGGGCATGTTTTTTCATATTGTTAACTTTATTTCTAATTGTTTTGTATCTGTTCCAGTCAGAAATTTTCATGCTTTTGTTTGCCTTTTTCTTTATTCTATCCCGTTTACGGATTTCCTTCCGTAGCTCAGAATCGAACCACGGTTTATCGTTTGGTCTTATCGTAACGGTTTTGTTTGGGATACACTGTTTAGCTATTTCATAAAATTTCGCAGTGAAATTATCACATGCTTCGTTTACGTCTGGGCAAGCCATGAAAAAACGATTCCAGTCGGTGTCGTTTAATAGCATATTGAACCTATCGTAGTCACTGCCGTTATATATCCAGATTTGTCTCTTGTATGCGTGTCGTAAACTGGAGCTAATGGACAGATCTACATATGTGGCATCATGATCACTAATCTTTCGGTCGACATTAAAAACACCACAATCATGTATATTAAGAGTATTGGTAATAAAAATTGGGTCCAGCAAAGTTGCTGAGCGTTCTGTAACTCGAGTGGGTTCAGATATTATATTATGGATGCTACATCGTTGCGAGATGTCAAACAAAAAACGAGAGTTGTCATGTAAGAGGTCATCATTGAGATCGCCCAGTAAAACCAGATTTACGTTAGTGTCCAATGCATTTTCGATCATGTCTTCGAAGGCTAGGTATATAGATTCGGGGCTTTTAGGAACTATGTAAGAGATATTTAAGAGGATGACGTTGTTTGATAGTCTAATTTTTAGCCACATTGTTTCAAAATCTTTTATTTCAAGATCTAGTATCCGAGTACACTGGAGGCGCGTTGATGTGTATACCAAGATTCCGCCCCAGGGAGATAAAAGATTCGGATTCCTGTCTTGACGGAATGGTTCGCCGAAACCTTCTATACGTAGATCATCGTTGGTAATGGAGTTATCAAGATTTGTTTCAGTGAAGCACATTATATCAAATTCCTCTGACAAAGAGTCCACAAAGTCAAGCTTATTACGGATGCTACGTATATTTAAGTGAAGAATTGAGAGGCTGTATTTGTTGTTTCCATTTTCGGGTCCTGGGTTGGTTTCGATGTCACCACAGACGATTAGTAGTAGTACGAGAATTATAAATATGTTAACATTAGGGTATTTGGATTGAAGAACATAGAGGGCGAAACATACTACAGAACATCTGACATTTGTTACGAGGCAGTCCAAGTAGTTAAAATTTAAAAAGTTGATGTTTTGGAAACTTGGAATGGCACCACGGGGCCTGTATCTTCGTGAGTTAAAGAGTCCGATTGATATTCTGTAATTTGCAAGATCATTAACCATTATCAAATATGTTTTCATTATTGAACATAAATATCAATCGGACTCGACACCATCGGCTATTAAGATAGACGATTTGACCATTGCACGATAATCTGCACTTGAATTGAAACATGATACTTGCAGCATTCTTGAATACATATACGATAAAATGTACAGTTTTGCAGGGCTTGGAGTTGCCAAAGATAACATCAAATACATAGAAAAATAGGGAATAATGAAAGAGTAATGAGATTTGTATTGATATAAGACGTTTGGCAAGAGACTGCACCAGATAATATAGACGCAGGTGCTCCTCGACCGGCGGTCCGCAGATAAACAGAAGAGGCTGGTGTTTTGCTCCAACATGATAAAAAGACAGAAAATTAGTCATAAATAATAATAATAACAAAGACAGGATCAATTATATTCTATAGCACCTGAATAACGACAAGTTGTAATATATACACAATATCAATCAAATCACTTATGTGCATGTCAAGTATTAATAATATTCATATAATTATGTATGTTCGAGTAGTCACATCGTTTTGATATTGTTTACACTAATTATAATTATAATTGGCCCCCGGAGCATATTTACAAAACATGTCGGTAATTAGCAGGCAATTGCATGCCTACATTGTAAGGACACTCAACCATGGGATATACATAGAAAATTTTTCAGCATATATGGCTTAGATAAGTAAATATGCCAACAAGATGAGGTAAATATAGACAGACATGCCATTACTTTGCAGTAGTATGGGAAGTGAGTCAAAGGAATTGCTGCAGTTTTATATTCAACTCGGTGGCTTATAGTAAGGCATAACTATTGTATGTTAAATAGCAGCTTCTAGATGAATGTAACAATTTGTAATTATATAGAAGTGATGTTCAAGCTGTGTATCACACATTAACAGGGAATAAATTGCAAAATGCCTCGTTCAAGAATATCACATAAGTGTATGTGGTAATTAATTATGCATGCGGCACATATACCTCATCTCATGTAAATGTGTGCGTCACACATGTATGCCACACGTTAAAAAACAAAGATAGTTGAGTGTCACATGGTGATCTCAGTAAGAAGATTTAACATTTCATTGAGCTTATTTTGTCTATTTTCATGTTTGGAAATTATCCAGCTAAATGAGAATATATCGTGCTCATGGGAATTGCCACAGTGTTGTGTGCAACTTGGTAGCTATTATTGATGCATAAATATTGCATTTAAATATAGCAGCTTCCAGTAGTATACTTATTTACAGTGAATTACCCCACTATAGCAAGGGTTGAATATTACATGGTGATCTTAGTAAGAAGATTTAACATTTCAAACTATGTAAATGTGTGCATCACACATGTATACCACACTTCAAAAACAAAGATAGTTGAGTGTTACATGGTGATCTCAGTAAGAAAATTTAACATTTCTTTGAACTTATTTTGTTTATTTATTGTACACCAGTAGTGATTATCTACAGTGAGTTACCTCACTATAGTAGGGATTTCATATTTGGAAGCAATCCGAATATATCATGCTAATGGGAATTGCCACAGTGCTGTGTTCAACTTGGTGGCTAGTAGTAATGCATAAATATTTCATTTAAATATAGCTGTTTATTTACAGTGAATTACCTCACTATAGCAAGGGTTGAATGCTACATGGTGATCTCAGTAAGAAGATTCAACATTTCAAATTATATTGTATATTGTGCTGATTTCCATTAGGAGGGCATTGGATTGAACTTATTGTATTTATTTATTGTACATCAGTAGTATTTATCTACATTGAGTTACCTCACTATAGCAGGGATTGCATATATGAAAGTTATCCAACAAGATGGCAATATATCAAGCTGTGCGTAACACATTAACAGGGAATAAATTGCAAAATGTCTTGTTCAAGACTATCACGTAATTGTATGTGATAATTAATTATGCATGCAGCACAAATACTTCATCCTATGTAAATGTGTGCATCACACATGTATACCACACTTTAAAAACAAAGATAGTTGAGTGTTACATGGTGATCTCAGTAAGAAAATTTAACATTTTTTTTAACTTATTTTGTTTATAGTCTGGGATAGAGTTCAGCGAATCTAACAACTTTTTACGTGCTTTCCGTAGTTTGGAAGATTTTACAAATCGGAAAAAGACAATAATACGCCGAGAGCATTATTTTATATCTAGATTCAAAAAAAATCTCGAGAAACGGAAGCCCTCGGATCCGATTAGGTGTAAGAAAGAAAGTCTCCCTTATCGCATCTTTCTATACATTTATACACCACTGTATACCACTCTACTAGATTATTCGAAATAAAACCATGCACCCGAAGGAACCATTTCACTTTTTTTTTAAATTCTAGTGATACCCTATTTTGCAGGAAAGTATAAGTTCCACTTCAATCCAACAATTGGATCGTCTAACAATTGTTCTGAAAAGCGGTAAAATGCTGTCAAAGAGCGTCATTTCACGTCTAGATTTCAAAAGTTGCCCCCCTAGCATTTATACATACATCAATCAAAATAGTTTCATATTTTTACATCAGTAAAAAATAAATATAGTTCTGAAAAGCCGGAAATATGCTGTCAAAATATGCCAGAACGCGAAATTTCAAGTCTAGATTTTCAAAAAAAAAATCCGGGGTGGGGTAGGGGGTGGATTTCGCGAACCCACAAAGCAGGGCGGGGTGCCTTCGGCGGTAATCGATCCCCCTTAGCGTACAGACAAGTATCCACACGGGATTGCTCGACTCTGTACAATACAATCTCTCATCAGGACCTTATTGTCCGTCTTAGTTCGTTAATAGTTTTCAAGAAAACAGATCACCGATATATTAATGTCCGAAGCCATAAAGCATTCTTTAGCTCTGCTACATACAAGGGATATCATTCATGGGGTGTTTCTTTTTTCGCTCGAATTTGTCATCAATACTATCTATGTTAAATTTGGCAATAAAATATATCAACAGCATATGTATTCCAATGGATACTAATTGTGCAACCGTTTTGGCTGTCCTATATCTGTTCTTTTACGAATACGACTATACGCAGACGTTTTCAAAAACAGATTAGTTCAAAGCCCATCCTTTCTCATTCACCAAACGCTATATAGACAATCTTCCTGTTGTGGATAATCGCTATATAAATGACGCAGTGAAGGATATATATCCACCTTCACTGGGCCTGAAGGAAACTACAGATGGCCCTAGCGGCGCATCTTATTTAGACCTATATCTCTATAAGAATGAAGAGGACCGTTTCTCTCGTCGGCCTGACGACAAAAGAGATGATAACAATTTCGACATCGTAAACTATTCCCATCTGAACAGCAATTTAGCAGAGGGACCTGTCTCGTATGTATACATATCTCGCCCAGTAGCATTTCCTATATCCTATGTTAAATGTGTGATTTTAATCAAAGTCACAAAACATTATTGCAGAAACTTGTAAAACAGGCTATATCATCAAGTGCCTCCACTCGAAGTTTCTCAAATGTGGCGATACGTATCGCATGCTGATAGCAAAATACGAGCGCGTAGGGGGCAAGATCTATGACGGTACGTTACGTAACTTGTGTCTAATTCCGATTCACCCGGGGCTAGGAGCCGTATGAACCTATGTGTTTCAAGATCCTCATAGTGTTCATATGAACAAATGCAATCAAATCATGACTAAGACACCGTACATCATACGCTAGATAAGGACTTTACAACGTATATCAAATGGATTAAGAATACTGATCAGCGATACGAATTTAATATTTTTGGAACACCATGATGTTTTGCTGGCATCATTGAAATTGCAGGAAATTAGCCTAGTTTTAGGTAAACTATGATTTATCCTTTCAATTTGGTGCTAATGTTATAATAAGAATCAGGTCTTTGGATTATGGACGCGAAAATTCTTTAATGGACGACGGCTGAATATTGAATGACGGACTAGACGCATGTATTATATATCATACGGACAGACGAGGAGTTTTTGAACTGCCCAAACCCATAAAGATCATGGAAACAACCCCAACAAATTTAATATTGGACAATCTTGAATTTATTTAGTTGCATCTAAATTTCCATTACGGCCCGGAACTGTTGAACTGCATCTGCCTTGTAGCACTTTTGTTGGTGGAGCCGAATACACGTTAGGATATTACCCTGATGTCACCGCTGTGTGAACAGCCAGGATCCAGCTTGTTGCATAACACGGTGCAGATTTAGAGTCTGTTGTGTTCTTTTTTATATAAAATTGTGGTAAAAATAAAAAGAGTAATCCTCTCCCCTCTCCCCCGACAACAGTGGATTAGTTCAAATGAACAGGTGATCTGCATGCCAAAAGCTAATTAATATCCATGATATTAACGCCAACTTCAGTTGAAAGAAGTAAGATTCTATAGCGATAAAATAATTGAGGAGGATAATAATTTATTAACCCTTCCTGGCCGGGGGCGGGGGGGGGGGTACTCTTTTTGAAAATGATGTCACAGTTACGTCATCATGACGGCAATCTTGGATTTTTCTGGCATTTTCTTGACGGAAAGGCAAGATGACAATTTTCAATGATTCCGACAAGTCAGATTGACACTGTTCAATGATTCCGGCAAGTCTGGTTGACATTTTCCATGATTCTGGCACGCCAGGTTGACAACATTCAGTGGTTCCGGCAAGTCATTTTGACAGTTTACGATGATTCGGTCAAGCCAAGTAGACAGTGATCAGTAAATCCTGCAAACCATCGTGATGTTCCTATCGTCAGATCAGTCATTTCGATCAGTAGACACTCACTTTTGCTATTTGCAAAGCCCTCACTCGGTGTGTTTCATTGAAGACTAAATGGATATTGGTCCGAGGTATCCGGTTTCCGCAAATGCAGGACTAATCTAAGTGTGCGCAGTTAGATAATACTTCTGTAATCGAGTACCATGTACTATTCTCATCGAATGGTTAACCTATTATGTTGGCCTACGCAACCTCGAGCTGGTTACCATTCGCATGTAATTTTATGAGCTTAGTAAGCTTGAGGATCTCTCACGCAGATTAGCAGTGACTGCTCTTAAATTTTGGACTGCGTCAGCTATAGCTGGCGAAGAACTATGAAATACACGTTCTCAGTTTCCCTCCGCTTGTTGACATTACGTTATTAGTTCCTCAATTATAACTCTTCGACAAATTGACCGATATCTCTTAAATAAATACAGGAGAACTGGTAAAATGATCAGGAAATCATTACTGGATTCAGTGACAGGCGATATGTCAGTATCGATTTTCAAACAGGTCAAATGTCAATGCCACGGTGCCCCTCCTATTCTTAAACAAAAATTTGTTAAGCCATATGTTGCGTAACAAGTTAGAGGTCAAAAGGTCAACGATCATGGTCATTGACCACCAGCAACACGATATAACACTTCAAACTCATCGACAGTGTCTTAATGACATAGTCCATAGTGCCACTTTGGCTCCCTGTTTTATGTTGAAACTGACAGAGCGAAGATTGGTCTCGCTGCATCAGTAGAGGACTGATTTTGAGTTCCAATAGCACCCGTATTATCGGCGATTGCCTATGGCCAATTCTAAAATAAAACACTACATTTGTAAATTGTATAGTCGAGCATATGATTATTCTCGTGTTTGATTAATGACACATTGAAGGATTATGTGATGTTTTACATCTAGTTTGAAAAAGAGGACTGGTCCATGCAATCGAAAACATGAGAGTAGAGAGAGAGAGATAGAATTAAGGTTTAATGTCGCGTTCAGCAATATTTCATCTATATAGCAATGATCAAACGAAATTCTAAGTACTCAAGCCAATAACTTATTAATCCAACACATTAAAACATACCCACATTTAACACCAAATCGATTTTTCTCAAATAGCCCAAGACGCAGTCCTCCTCTACCCGACTAAAAGGATCTTCCAAAGTGGTCGCTTGATAAAAAGAATCTCTTACAATCATAAATCTATACAGTCGATAAGAATATGTTTCACTGTCAGATCTTCGTGGAAGGGAATACATCTTGGGGCTGGCTCTTTTTTAGTAAATATTCGTGAGTCAATCGTGTATGGCTGATTCTAGATCGCCTGATCATGGCTTGATCGAAACGTTTCTGGCTGTTTGGATGAGTAAAACCTAGAGGGTTTTTTAAGAAGTTTGTTATGATTCACATTATCCCATAAAGATTGAAATAGCCCTCCCACATAAGTACAGATAGAGGGGCTGAAATCGCTGTATGGAATTCCAACAGGATCAACCTCATCATCTAGGGCTGCCTTAACCATTCTATCAGCCACAGTATCACCTCTGATGCCAACCTGACTAGACAACCAACGAAACACATCATCAATTCGTCGATCAAATCTATACAGTCATATAATTGTAGAAAAATTCAAGATGGTGGGATGAGTCGAAGTTCCACTTTTAATCGCTTGAAGGCATGACAGTGAATCTGAGCATATGACATATTTTTGCCTTTTAGTGGACCCAATACCTTCCAAGACTGAGTTCCGGATCGAACAATCTTTTTAAGTTCGCTATATGATCGATCAGGTTAAATCGCTTTGTGAATATATGTTAAATAGAAAGTATATTAAGTCTTCTTGAATTGCGAATATATGCAATTTCCATGACATTATCAATGCTCTAATTAGACAATATATTGCCTCCCATTCAACAAAAAATGTGTATGAATAAAATGTCCCCGCGAATATACGCTCTCCATGAAGTGCGAATCTACGCAATTTAGACGAGATTATCAAAGTGCTAATTAGACAATATATTGTCTGCCCTGCAGTCTCGCCGAGGTAAAACAGATTTGCGAATCTACGCTAAATAGACAATATATTAACTCTCTCTGAAGTGCGAATCTATGCAATTTAGATGAGATTATCAAAGTGCTAATTAGACAATATATTGTCTCCTCTGCAATCTCGCCGAGGTAAAACACATTTGCGAATCTACGCTAAATAGACAATATATTAACTTTCCCTGAAGCGCGAATCTATGCAATTTAGATGAGATTATCAAAGTGCTAATTAGACAATATATTCTCTTCTCTGCAATCTGGCCGAGGTAAAACACATGTGCGAATCTACGCTAAATAGACAATATATTACCTCCCCATGAAGTGCGAATCTACACTATTTAGATGAGATCATCAAAGTGCTAATTAGACAATATACTGTCTGCCCTGCAGTCTCGCCGAGGTAAAACAGACTTGCGAACCTACGCTAAATAGAAAATATATTAACTCTCCATGAAGTGCGAATCTATGCAATTTAGATGAGATTATCAACGTGCTAATTAGACAATATATTGCCTCCCCGGCAGTCTCGCCGAGGTAAAACAGATTTGCGAATCTATGCTAAATAGACAATATATTAACTCTTCATGAAGTACCAATCTATGCAATTTAGATGAGATTATCAAAGTGCTAATCAGACAATATATTGTCTGCCCTGCAGTCTCGCCGAGGTAAAACTGATTTGCGAATCTACGCTAAACAGAAAATATATTAACTCTCCATGAAGTGCGAATCTATGCAATTTAGATGAGATTATCAAAGTGCTAATTAGACAATATATTGTCTTCTCTGCAATCTGGCCGAGGTAAAACACACTTGCGAATCTACGCTAAATAGACAATATATTAACTCTCCCTGAAGTGCGAATCTATGCAATTTAGATCAGATTATCAAAGTGCTAATTAGACAATATATTGTCTTCTTTGCAATCTCGCCGAGGTAAAACACATTTGCGAATCTACGCTAAATAGACAATATATTAACTTTCTCTGAAGTGCGAATCTATGCAATTTAGATGAGATTATCAAAGTGCTAATTAGACAATATATTCTCTTCCCTGCAATCTCGCCGAGGTAAAACACATTTGCGAATCTACGCTAAATAGATAATATATTAACTCTCCATGGAGTGCGAATCTATACAATTTAGATGAGATTATCAAAGTGCTAATTAGACAATATATTGTCTGCCCTTCAGTCTCGCCGAGGTAAAACAGATTTGCGAATCTACGCTAAATAGAAAATATATTAACTCTCCATGAAATGCGACCCTATGCAATTTATATGAGATTATCAAAGTGCTAATTAGACAATATATTGCCTCCCCTACAGTCTCGCCGAGGTAAAACAGATTTGCGAATCTATGTTGAATAGACAATATATTAACTCTTCATGAGGTACGAATCTGTGCAATTTAGATGAGATTATTAAAGTGCTAATTAGACAATATATTCTCTTCTCTGCAATCTCGCCGAGGTAGAACTGATTTGCGAATCTACGCTAAATAGAAAATATATTAACTCTCCATGAAGTGCGAATCTATGCAATTTAGATGAGATTATCAAAGTGCTAATTAGACAATATATTGTCTTCTCTGCAATCTCGACGAGGTAAAACAGATTTGCGAATCTATGCTACATAGAAAATATATTAACTCTCCATGAAGTGCGAATCTATGCAATTTAGATGAGATTATCAAAGTGCTAATTAGACAATATATTGTCTCTTCTGCAATCTCGCCGAGGTGAAACATATTTGCGAATCTACGCTATATAGACAATATATTAACTTTCCCTGAAGTGCGAATCTATGCAATGTAGGTGAGATTATCAAAGTGCTAATTAGACAATATATTCTCTTCTCTGCAATCTCGCCGATGTAAAACACACTTGCGAATCTACGCTAAATAGACAATATATTAACTTTCCCTGAAGTGCGAATCTATGTAATTTAGATGAGATTGTCAAAGTGCTAATTAGACAATATATTATCCTCTCTGCAATCTCGTCGAGGTAAAACACACTTGCAAATCTACGGTAAATGGACAATATATTAACTCTCCCTGAAGTGCGAATCTATGCAATTTAGATGAGATGATCAAAGTGCTAATTAGACAATATATTGTCTTCTCTGCAATCGCGACGAGGTAAAACAGATTTGCGAGTCTATGCTAAATAGAAAATATATTAACTCACCATGAAGTGCGAATCTATGCAATTTAGATGAGATTATGAAAGTGCTAATTAGACAATATATTGTCTCCTCTGCAATCTCGCCGAGGTAAAACACATTTACGAATCTACGCTAAATAGACAATATATTAACTTTCCCTGAGGTGCGAATCTATGCAATTTAGATGAGATTATCAAAGTGCTAATTAGACAATATATTCTCTTCTCTGCAATCTCGCCGACGTAAAACACACTTACGAATCTACGCTAAATAGACAATATATTTACTATCCCTCAAGTGCGAATCTATGCAATTTAGATCAGATTATCCAAGTGCTAATTAGACAATATATTCTCTTCTCTGCAATCTCGCCGAGATAAAACACATTTGCGAATCTACGCTAAATAGACAATATATTAACTTTCCCTGAAGTGCGAATCTATGCAATTTAGATGAGATGATCAAAGTGCAAATTAGACAATATATTCTCTTCTCTGCAATCTCGCCGACGTACTTCTCTGCAATCTCGCCGACGTAAAACACACTTGCGAATCTACGCTAAATAGACAATATGTTAACTCTCCCTGAAGTGCGAATCTATGCAATTTAGATCAGATTATCAAAGTGCTAATTAGACAATATATTGTCTTCTTTGCAATCTCGCCGAGGTAAAACACATTTGCGAATCTACGCTAAATAGACAATATATTAACTTTCCCTGAAGTGCGAATCTATGCAATTTAGATGAGATTATCAAAATGCTAATTAGACAATATATTGTCTTCTCTGCAATCTCGCCGAGGTGAAACACATTTGCGAATCTGCGCTAAATAGACAATATATTAACTCTCCGTGAAGTGTGAATGTATGCAATGTAGATGAGATTATCAAAGTGCTATTAGACAATATATTCTCTTCTCTGCAATCTCGACGAGGTAAACACACTTGCGAATCTACGCTAAGTGGACAATATATTAACTCTCCGTGAAGTGCGAATCTATGCAATTTAGATGAGATTATCAAAGTGCTAATTAGACAATATATTGTCTTCTTTGCAATCTCGCCGAGGTAAAACACATTTGCGAATCTACGCTAAATAGACAATATATTAACTTTCCCTGAAGTGCGAATCTATGCAATTTAGATGAGATTATCAAAATGCTAATTAGACAATATATTGTCTTCTCTGCAATCTCGCCGAGGTGAAACACATTTGCGAATCTGCGCTAAATAGACAATATATTAACTCTCCGTGAAGTGCGAATGTATGCAATGTAGATGAGATTATCAAAGTGCTATTAGACAATATATTCTCTTCTCTGCAATCTCGACGAGGTAAACACACTTGTGAATCTACGCTAAGTGGACAATATATTAACTCTCCGTGAAGTGCGAATCTATGCAATTTAGATGAGATTATCAAAGTGCTAATTAGACAATATATTGTCTTCTCTGCAATCTCGACGAGGTAAAACAGATTTGCGAATCTATGCTAAATAGAAAATATATTAACTCTCCATGAAGTGCGAATCTATGCAATTTAGATGAGATTATCAAAGTGCTAATTAGACAATATATTGTCTTCTCTGTATTCTCGCCTAGGTAAAATACATTTGCGAATCTACGCTAAATAGACAATATATTAACTCTCCATGGCGTGCGAATCTATGCAATTTAGATGAGATTATCAAAGTGCTAATATATTACCTCGCATAAGAAAAAAGTGAATGACAAATCGATTTGCGAATCTACGCTAAATAAACGATATATTACCTTACCATGTAGTGCGAATCTATACAATTTAGATGATAATTAGAAGAATTATATTGCCTTCAAACCCCAGCACCAAAGATTAGCAAAATATCTGCACTATATTGTCACCAGTGCTATTTAGCACCATGTTAAGAGATAGGGGAGAATGAAAAATATCAAGGAAAAAGCCAATTGCGCACCTAACTCCATTGCTCACACTGTATGACAATTGATTACCCACCACAGCCATCACCATTGCCTATGTATAATCCATCATTTCAAGCAGAAATCGGTCTTATTTTAGGATGAAACTCAACCCACGGTATAGAAAATTTCTTTGTGATTTTATGTTAGACCCTACATGGGTGCGTTCTTCTAGAATGGGGAGCTAGTCTGAAACATGGGTAGGCAGTATGCTGGAGGCATGTATAGCGGACGAGGGAAATTCTCAAAAAAACAGAAATAAGTGGGTAGAGTTAAAACATTACACAAAATTTTCCACCTTTACTGCTTTATATGGTACATGTAATGTATAATTTTGAAGGAATGTATATGTGATACGACCTGAAAGAAAGTTTGGGTTGATTAGTCAAAGCTCGTCCCATATGTAGGTCTGTAGGTCACCTTGATTTTAAATTAAAATTAGGGTAAGTCTTCCTCATGGTCAGCTGTGTATACTTGGAAGACACCAGCATTAAAATTAACAGCTATACATTCTTCACAGACCATGTGCCAGGTTTTAATGAAATGATTCCACCATATGCCTTCATAAACTTTTTTCACGATTGTTTATAGAACGAAGTAATTCTGAGTTAGCACGAAAATTAGGGGATATGGTCACCACATTAAACGTTTACCAACATTTTACCAACCCCTTCAATGTTCAAATAACTTATAAATAGACACGAGACGTCACTGACCTCGAAAACATTCGAAATTCGAAATAGGTCGCACAAGAGCGTTATTGATTGGCTGACCTAATTAGTGGGCACCATATTAGGAGGAAGGACGCCGCTAATAGAGGATGATGTCACTCTATGTGACTTCACTCGCAATCGATGTGTACGTTCTGATTGGTTCTTCTGTCGTTAGCTGGTGAAATTTACACCTCCAATTTGAACGCTGAAGGGGTCAGATAAATCAAGGCAGGTTCGAAGTGGGAACGCAGAAATTGGCTGGATAAAATGAAGATGCGTTTTAATATGAAAGGCTGGTATAGTTATGTCACCAGACTGTAACGTATCTAGAAAGCACAATAGAAAGGGTAAGTTTAGTAAAGTTAAGTTGTAAGTTAATACACAGATGATCGGACGAATGCATAAAAATAAGCAGGGTGGGCTAGCCATATAAATGCAAGATTCAGATCCGACATCATTAGCCAGTCATCGTTCATGAAAAGTTTTCGCATCCACATTCAAAAGACCCATTTCATTAGATAATATTAGCACCAAACTCCAAACAGGCATATGTACTAGCTAATTTCCTGCAAGAGAGAAGCGATCAAGCTCATGCACTGGTCTGTTGCATGATTATCCCACACGGTACATTTCAGGGCCAAGAAGAACACATTCCATAATATTCCAATATCTGTACTGTCTCGTATATTACAACTAAGGGAGCATTATGAAGGAAGGGCATGTTTTAATTCCTTGTATTAGTTCTCCGATTATCATCACCTAATTTATATAATGGCCTACATATATGTACATCCTGTGAATTAAATCTCTAATATATCTCAAACGTATGAAATACCATAACGTGATAGACTGTCGGCCGAAATCACCTTACACTCCATCCAAAATAATTTGATACCCAGTGACCAATATATCCTGAAAGCCTTCATCCCAGACCATGTTTTCAGGGTCTATGTGTATATGTACGAATAGATAGAAAAGGAAAGATGATGGGTTGATCTAGTTGATTATGCTTTAGTTTCCAAGAAATCGTCTCTAAAGCAGTCACAAGATCGACTAAAAATGAACCAGCGACTGGATATTCCTAGGAAGTCACTCTTGACTACATTGACGTTCAGGTGTTGCAACAAATAAAACATTGAAGAGGCTCCAAATAAAGAGTTATTGAGAGTACCTTTTTGGTCCGACAGCAATACACCATAACAGAAAATATATGGAGAAATCATTATTCTCATAATTACTCATGTACATATATGACGGCAAGAATCATTTCGAAATTTCGATCACGGATATAATATCTCGTTACATCCTTCAAGAAAATACCATTCACGCTAGAAAGACAGACCACACATACCTTCACAAATATGATACCTTATTTGTTATATTCGAGGCATTAGATCCATAAATATAACGGAATGTGTTATGCCTACTCATGCCACGTACTCTAATGTTCGTCTCAAAGTGATGCTGTAATGATTATCCACAAATATTTATGCTGAGTTTTCTCATGGGAAAACAATTCAATTTAACATTAGGTCTACAGGAGCAACATATGTCATTTCATCTGCGTATTAACTGACACCTGTTCGTAATATTAAACTTTTCCAAAACAGGTATACCATAGTCCATACAGATACATTCACACTGATATAATTGCAATATTTGGTTAATAAATTTCGGTACCCCTAAAGGAGATAGTACGATAAAGAGACAAGAGAAAATATATGTACACAACATGTGAAAGTTTTAGCTCGATTGCCTTATGATTATATTTATGACATGAAATTAAAATCCGCAGCATGTGCTATTTCTTGAAAAAAAGGGTTTAAATCGAGTCATTTAAACACGTATAATAGACACGAAGGACCCCTCGGACCAAAACGCCATTTAGCCAGGTGATGTACCGTGGCATTATATCTCCAATGCTGGAAAATATTTTTGGTCCAAGAAGTCGTTCTTGCCTAAATGTGTTTGAATGACTCGATTTAGACCCTTTTTCACGAAATAGCACATGCTGCAATTTTAATTTCATATCATAACTATAATTATAACGCAATCGAGGTAGAACTTTCAAATATTGTGTACAAATATTTTCTGTTAGCGTTACATTAACAAAACAATTATTTTTAGACCCCTTTTCACGAAATAGCACATGCTGCGGATTTCAATTTCATGTCATAACTATAATCATAACGCAATCGAAGTAGAACTTTCAAATATTGTGTACAAATATTTTGTGTTGGCCTTACATTAACAAAATAATTATTTTTAGGACATCTTATTTCTTCGATTTCAACCGTATCACGTATAGGACAAAATGCCGCATTATCATGCCATTTCCTTTCGTGTTGATTCAAAATTAATTGGATCTGCGAACAATCCATCATTGCAGATGTTCATGCGAAGACAATTAAGTATCCACACAGTCCCTAGCACCGACGTAAGCGGAATTAGATACGCTAGCTCGGAAACTGTGATGACAGATCAGCTCAAATAAATAACTCTTCTGATGTTAAAAGATAAGAATGAGATTCAAATGAACTCCTTAAATTTCTCAGATATTTCCTTATTTTTAACAAAGCAAGTTTGTATGAAGTTTTTTGTACTTGACTGTGGTACAAAATACCAGGAAGGGTAGAAAATGACTGTTCCGCTTGTAGCTACAATGTGAATATTGCTTGCATAAGATATGCTGATGAGGAGGGGGTAAAAGTTCCAGAATATTAAGTAGGATATAAGGATGGAATATTCCTCAAAAAGTCTAAGTACATGTATATACATTTTAGTAATTAAATTTAAGCAGTTTATATGAAATAGGTAGATAGTCTATCACAGGAAACTATCCTTTTTCAATCCTCTGGTAGTGTGAGATAATGTTGAGTTTCCTTGTAATTTTTAACTTTGATGATGGATGTTACCTCCTCATTAGGCCTTTAGAAATTGGTTTACATTAATGTCACTATTAGTGATCTATTCCATGTCAACTAAAAAGTATATAATTAAGTGTGCTTGACAATATTACGTTTCAAGAGACCTATGACAAAGGAGATGATTACAATTTCGACATCGTAAACTATCCCTTTCTGGACGGTAATATTCCATTGGGACCTGCATATGGCGCATACATATCACGCCTAGTAGCATTTGCTAGATCCTGTTTTAAATGTGCTGATTTTAATCAACGTCACAAAACATTGTTGCAGAAAGTTATAAAACAGGGCTACACCACCAAGCGCCTCCACTCAAAGTTTCTCAAATTTGGCGATGCAATTCGCATGCTGATAGCAAAATACGAACGTAGCGTGCAAGAACTATGGCGTTTCGTTTCGTAACTTGTGTCTAATTCCGCCTAACCCGGTGCTAGGGGCCGTATGAACCCATGTACTTCAAGATCCTCATGGCACTCATATGAGCAGTCACAATCAAAGCGTGACTGAGATACATCATTCTTTAGATGACCAATTTACAACGAATATTATGGATTAAGAATACTGATCAGCGATACGGATTTGATATTTCTGGAACATCATGATGTCTTGCCGGCATCATTGAAAGCTGTTGACCGCTTCTCTCTTGCAGGAGACAAGCCTATGTTTATGTATACTATGATTGTCTTTTTGAATTTGGTGCTAATACTATTATATGGAATATGGAATAGGTCTTGTGCACCCCTATTGGCGGACCTGTATCTATTCTCTTATGAATATGACTATATGCAGGCACTTTCAAAAACCGATCCATTCAAAGCCCGTTCCTTCTCATTCACCAAACGCTATATAGACGATCTTCTCGCTGTGGATAATCGCTATATAAATGACGTAGTGAAGGATATATATCCACCTTCACTGGATTTGAAGGAAACTACAGATAGCCGTACAGGCACATCATATTTAGATCTATATCTCTATAAAAATGAAGCGGGCATTCTCTCTCGTCGACTTTATGACAAAAGAGATGATTACAATTTCGACATCGTAAACTATCCCTTTCTGGACAGTAATATTCCAGTGGGACCTGCATATGGCGTATACATATCTCGCTTAGTAGCATTTGCTAGATCCTGTGTTAAATGTGATGATTTTAATCAACGTCACAAAACATTGTTGCAGAAACTTATAAAACAGGGCTATTCCACCAAGCGCCTCCACTCAAAGTTTCTCAAATTTGGCGATACATATCGCATGCTGATAGCAAAATACGAACGTAGCGTGCAAGATCTATGGCGCTACGTATCGTAACTTGTGTCTAATTCCGCTTAACCCGGGGCTAGGGGCCGTATGAACCCATGTACTTTAAGATCCTCATGGTGCTCATATGAACAGTCACAATCAAAGCGTGACTGAGATACATCGTTCTTTAGATGACGACTTTACAACGAATATTATGGATTAAGAATACTGATCAGCGATACGGATTTGATATTTTTGGAACATCATGATGTCTTGCCGGCATCATTGAAAACTCTTGACCGCTTCTCTCTTGCAGGAAACAAGCCTATGTTTATGTATACTATGATTGTCTTTTTGAATTTGGTGCTAATACTGTTATATGGAATATGGAATAGGTCTTTGGATTATGGACGCGGATATTCTCTAATGGACGACGGCTGAATTATGGATGACGGACTAGACGCTTGTAATTTAGATTATGGACGCGGATATTCTTCAATGAACGACGGCTGAATTATGAATGCCGGACCAGACGCTTGTAACTAATATTTTTTTCTCATTTAACGAGATTATTCCAGTTTGTTTCTTGCATCACTGATCATTTTCTTGTACAGGAATTCAGTTTAAATTCAATTTACAAGCAAGATACTAGTATTGGAAAATAGTTCTTACTTTTCTCACTAAAACCAAAGTATTTCTTTTAAACTAAATTAAATTCTCATTATGTGAAATTGCAAGAAAATGTCGTACAAATGTTAAGAAATTTTATTATTAATATTTTCAAATAAGCAAACTTGAGCAATACAATTCTCACCCAAGAATTTATTTTTCACTATGAAACATTTTCCCCCTAGCATTCATATATACATCACCCTACACAAGTTATCTGAAGTAATATATTCTCCAAAAATATTCGAACTTAGCATTTTACAAATTTAAAAATTCCCAGGAACGACCATAAAGCAGGAAATTATACGTTCCACTTCAAAAATCGTTTCATATTTTCACACCAGTAAAAAGAAATATAGTTCTCAAATGCCGAAAATATGCCGTCAAAATGTGTCAGAACGCAGCGTCATTTCAAGTCTAGACACCACTAGCAGGGCTGAGTTCCTTAGGCGCTCGCATTCCGAGTTCCATTTCCACGGTAATCGAAACCCCTCTCCCTCCTTCCACCCATTTCCAAACCAGCCTATACGGGCTTCCGTTTTCCACTCGCGTCAGGGCGTACTGTCAGGGTCGGTAATGAAACGTGATGTCCAATGCATCATTGCTCACTTCATACAAAAACATTCTCTCATTCAGTAAATACCCTTATATCGGTTCCATTGAGGATAGAAAAATGAGCGTTTATCAAGGTTCACAGTGCTTTAAATTTAAGTATAGACCATGGATAATACCGGTGTTTAGAGGTTGGTCGGTCTACCCAGGTGTTGGTATTCACGGATTTCATCATACCAACAAGGATCCAGTTTAGTACACGATTTTTAGATACGTGTATTGAAGCCTGTGGTGTCGGTATGTGACTTTACTTGAGACCGTATGTGAGTGGTTCCACATAGAACCACATTACGTGAGGAAATTATGTATCGGTGAGATAATCTATTAGGTTGGGACTTGCAGCGAGGTCGATTAGTTCCAGTTACACCTTGAACGCAACGAAAACTGGGCACTGGTTTCTGGTATACCTGAAACGCATCAGAAACAAGCAGGTTTCAAGAGATTAGAAATTCGATTTTCGCCCAGTGCTGAATTCATTGATAAAGTCATTGGGATTAATTTCGGGCAGAAATCCCTGGAATCAGTTGTGGATGCATGGTTTGAACAATCAGGAGAAATCTCCGAATCATTATGGGATTGTATTAGTATTGGGAATGCCAGATGCCTTGCTTACTGATTCACTTGATTTCAATGGTAAATTCCTAAATAAACCTTGCTGTGGATAATATGTCCACGTCAGTGTATAAGGTGTTCTTTAAGGAGCTACATTAACATACCCGAACTGAGAACAATTTTCTCGCACACCTACTATACCGTATGCATCTTGGTTTCATTTATTATGAATATTTCAGAAGTGTTCCTATTATACATTGAGATTCCATTGTCATTTTCGATGAACTCTATGCAAATAATCAGGAAACAAACAATGCAAATAATCCGCAGTGATATATGGTTGGCAAGGTTAGTGTGTATCACATCACCAATGATTTCGCTGGACGGTACACTGTTCGATGCCACATCTACCTGTCGGAACAGGCGAGCATCTCTGAAGAAAACGAAGATCGCAGTTCAGATGTGCTATCCAATGTGTTTGGGTCTTTTTGTGGATAAAATCGTTTCATCCGACCGCCAATGGACAAGTAATCATCACCGATGAATGGTTTATACCGCGACCAAGACGCATTGATACAACAGTATGTACAATCCAAATTCTGCTTTAATGTACAATGGAGTGAAATTTTTAGGACAAAAGTATCTAAATAACAGCACACTTTCCTTCGTATCTACTGGCTGTGACAGTCGGGGTAAAAGTTTTCACATCATATGTGCATCAACAGCTCATCAGAGGTACGAGTGGAGGGTAAGGTCTGTCTTTACTGCTTGCTGGCTGATTCTCGGAGCTTGGGAATATATTGGACAATCCTGTGTTTGTTGAGTATTATCTAAATTACACTACAGCCTAGAACTGTTGAACTGCATCTTTCTTCCATATTTGTTTCTTTTTTTAATATTCATGTTGTGGCTGTTGAATGTGAAATGTATTCGGTCATTCAGGTCACAATTATTAGCTAATTTCTTGAAAAAGGAATTGATCAATTAATATCATATCAACCATCTCCAATATAGCTATAGGATCTTAACGCGAACGTCAGCCAATCATAGCATCTCTTCCGTTTGCATTGAAAAGACGTTGAAGATAGCTGCATTTTTGTTGGCGGAGCCGAATATACTCTAGGAGAATATCCTGATGTCACCGCTGTGTAGACAGCCTTTAATACTTTTATTTCACCTAGACCAGAATCTCTGGTATAAGGGGGGGAATGTACATACAGTCAATGGTGAACAGAGTTTCAAGTTGTATACAGATGCTTTTCTAGAGTAAACAATAATAAAGTTTTTTCAGACAGACAATAGTGTCGATTCATCAAGCTGATAATCAGTTAATATTACACATCACTTGTTATGTTTCGCCAAATGCAGTTGTCAAAGCAAGGGCTTGCTGGATAAACTTACTTAAACCGATTAATACCTTTGTTGATGGATTATTAAACAGATTTTTCGTCTTCTCTTCATTAGGATATTTGCAGTAATATTTAGGTAAATATCGATTTCTTATCTCAGTTAGACGAGTACATCCCCAACCTCTGCCGGATCGCATAATGTACATAATCTGTTTTGACGTGGGGTCCCAGTCCAGCGGCCTGTTTCAATCGGAAGTCCATGATTGGAAGTTCGAAATTTGATCATACTTTTTCTCAACCGAGGCGGTAAGATAATAATAAAATTTTCAAATGCAGTATTTATTTTGACAATTTTATAAAATTCTGTTTTTGATACAGTAGATATTCTTTCATGCCAGTTTGAAGATGCTGGTCTGTTAGTATTTGTCTTACTGTTGAAACAAACCACTTCACACAGCCCAGATATACTGTCTGTTCCACAACATATATCCAGGATGATTTGCCTGAGTTATCACGAAATAAAGATAGCGGTAAAATAATTGAGGATTCCTGCAAGCCAGGTTGACAGTTTTTAATGATTCCAGCAAGCATGGATGACAGTTTTCAATGATTCCGGCAAACTTGGATGACAGTTCCAGGGATTCCGGCAAACCTGGTTGACAGTATTCAGTGATTCCAGCAAGCCAGGTTGGCAGTATTCAGTGATTCTGGGCAGCCTGGTTGGCAGTTTTAATGAATCCTGCAAGCCAGGTTGACAGTATTCAATGATTCTGGGAAGCCTGGTTGACAGTTTCCATGATTCCTGCCAGTCATCATGATATTCATATCGTCAGATCCGTAATACTGATCAGTAGACATATCATTTATTCATTCGCAAAGCCCTCGTTTCTGTGAAGACTAAATGAATATTGGTCAGTATTCCGTTTCCGTAAATGTTAGCCTGTTCGAAGTTTGTGCAATTAGAAAATAATTCCATCATTAGAATCGAGTACCATGTACTATTCTCATAGAATCGTTAACCTATTATGCTGGCCTACGTAACCTTGAGGTGGTTAACATTCGCATGTAATTTAATGAGATAAGTAAGCTTGAGGCTCTCTCACGCAGAGCTGATTCATCGGTGAAAGTTTGTCAGTTACTTGTCGACGGAGGGGGACGTTTCTCCGGGTATTCTAGTTTCCCCAACCCTTTAAACTGGCATTCAACATGTGAGTACAATAACATTAAATGTGACATTAAACCAAACTCCCTCTCTCACGCAGATTAATCCTTTTTGGGCTGCGTCAGCTATGGCTGGCGAAGTCCTACTGAATACACATTCTCATTTTCCTTTCCCTTGTTGTCTCGACTGGTGTTATTGAGCTCCTTAAACTTCTCAACGAATTGACAGATCTCTCCTTAAATTTCAACAAGATAGCTGTGTGGATTACTATGGAATAAAAAGATCAGGAAATCATTAAAATCCATTTTCTTATTTAGTGGATACATCAGTATCGATTATCAAATAGGTCAAATTACAGCACATATAAGGGAAGTGGAAAGAGGTGCCGACATAAGTAGTAGGTAGAGTTGATTAAATAGCCACAGCCCTCAATTGCGCATGCGCGAGAACCTTTTTTGACGTCATTTGGGGCGGAGCGAGGGGGTTATTTGGGCGGAGCGAGGGGGTTGGGGGCGTGGCCTATGAGTGCACTTGCACTGAAAGTGTGTTTCAAGATGGCGGCTTGTTTTGTATGGTGGGGGTGGTCGGATTCAAGATGGCGGCTTGTTTTTGTAGGTTAGGGGTGGTCGGATTCAAGATGGCGGCTTGTTTTTGTATGGGTGGGGTGGTCGGATTCAAGATGGAGGCCAATTGCACTGGTTTGACCTCCTCATTTGCATAAAAAAAAAAAAAAGTTCCGGCAAAAAAAAAATAAAAAAAATGTATTCATGCGCGGTGATGCGGTTTGGCCGTGGTTTTGGCGGTGATTCGGTCTCGGGAAAAAGCTTCCGCGGAGAAAAAGTAGTCCCTAGATAAAATGGTCCGATTGGGTCGAGTGAGGTATCAAAGTGAAGCTTATGTGAAGGGACATCTAATGGGCTGGGTGTGGGGTTGACATATCGGCCTTCTGCGCATGCGCGGCGGCCGAAGGGTATGAAAATAGCCTTTTTGGAGCTATGGGAGCCCCTAGTTGACCGATGGGGTCGAGTGAGGTATCAAAGTAAAGCATTCATGAAGGGTCATCTGATGGGCTGGGCGCGGGGTTGAACTATCGGCATTCTGCGCATGCGCGGAGGCCCAAGGGTATGGAAATAGACGTTTTGGAGCTAGGGAAGCCCCTAATGGACCAATGGGGTCGAGTGAGGTATCGATGTGAAGCATTCGTGAAGGGGCATCTGATGGGCTGGGTGTGGGGTTGAAATATCGGCATTCTGCGCATGCGCGGTGGCCCAAGGGTATGGAAATAGCGGTTTTGGAGCTAGGGGAGTCCCTAATGGGCCAATGGAGTCGTATGAGGTATCAAAGTGAAGCATTCGTGAAGGGGCATCTGATGGACTGGGCGTGGGGTTGAAATATCGGCATTCTGCGCATGCGCGGTGACCCAAGGGTATGGAAATAGACGTTTGGAGCTAGGGGAGCCCCTAATGGTCCAATGGGGTCGAGTGAGGTATCAAAGTGAAGCATTCGTGAAGGGGCATCTGATGGACTGGGTGTGGGGTTGACATATCGGCCTTCTGCGCATGCGCGGTGGCTAAGGAGCATGAAAATAGCCTTTTTGGAGCTAGGGGAGCCCCTAATGGTCAATGGGATCAGTGAGGTATTATCAAAGTGAAGCATTCATGAAGGGGCATCTGATGGACTGGGTGTGGGGTTAGAATTAGGGTCATTCTGCGCATGCGCGGTGGCCCAAGGGTATGAAAATAGACGTTTTGTCATCTAGGGGAGCCCCTAATGGTCGAATGGGGTCGAGTGAGGTATCAACGTGAAGCCTAGGTGAAGGGGTATTTGATGGCTGCGTGGGTGCATGTAAAATTTTTCCTGAAAAAAAAAAAATACGGAACACGGACTTTATCGAAAAACCTGGGAAAATGCCTATATGGGGTATGAGGGGTATATAGGTCGCCGGGCTTAACGGGGCTTGTCTATCAATAGAGTTATCTCCCCCTAGTTCCAGGGTGGGTGTATGTAAAAATTTTCCTGAAAAATACGGAATACGGACTTTATTCTAAATTACGGGAAAATGCCTATATGGGGTATGGGAGGTATAGGACCATCCTGGGAAACGTACTTCTATACATTTGCGGTAGGGTTGTGAGGTCTCGTTTTACTCGTCTCGTCATTTAGAACATGATAGGAAGTGTCCCCGTGCGAATCGGTGAAATTTTTGAAAAAAAGTCACCGAGCCCCATATAGTCCCATACTGAGGGTATAGGACCGATGTTTGTCCCCCTGGGAAACGTACTTCTATACATTTGCGGTAGGGTTGTGGGGTCTCGTTTTACTCGTCTCGTCATTTAGAACATGATAGGAAGTGTCCCCGTGCGAATCGGTGAAATTTTGAAAAAGTACGATATAGCCTCATATAGTCCCATACTGAGGGTATAGGATCGATGTTTGTCCCCCTGGGAAACGTACTTCTATACATTTGCGGTAGGGTTGTGGGGTCTCGTTTTACTCGTCTCGTCATTTAGAACATGATAGGAAGTGTCCCCGTGCGAATCGGTGAAATTTTTGAAAAAGTACGATATAGCCTCATATAGTCCCATACTGAGGGTATAGGATCGATGTTTGTCCTCTGGGAAACGTACTTCTATGCATTTGCGGTAGGGTTGTGGGGTCTCGTTTTACTCGTCTCGTCATTTAGAACATGATAGGAAGTGTCCCCGTGCGAATCGGTGAAATTTTTGAAAAAGTACGATATAGCCTCATATAGTCCCATACTGAGGGTATAGGATCAATGTTTGTCCCCCTGGGAAACGTACTTCTATACATTTGCGGTAGGGTTGTGGGGTCTCGTTTTACTCGTCTCGTCATTTAGAACATGATAGGAAGTGTCCCCGTGCGAATCGGTGAAATTTTTGAAAAAGTACGATATAGCCTCATATAGTCCCATACTGAGGGTATAGGACCGATGTTTGTCCCGCTGGGAAACGTACTTCTATACATTTGCGGTAGGGTTGTGGGGTCTCGTTTTACTCGTCTCGTCATTTAGAACATGATAGGAAGTGTCCCCGTGCGAATCGGTGAAATTTTTGAAAAAGTACGATATAGCCTTATATAGTCCCATACTGAGGGTATAGGATCGATGTTTGTCCCCCTGGGAAACGTACTTCTATACATTTGCGGTAGGGTTGTGGGGTCTCGTTTTACTCGTCTCGTCATTTAGAACATGATAGGAAGTGTTGCCGTGCGAATCGGTGAAATTTTTGAAAAAAGTCACCGAGGCCTGGGTAGGCCCATAGGCCTATACTGCATGGCTATGGGTGTATAGGCCCATACGGGGTGGACATGTTGGAGTCTAGGTGGGCCACTCATGGTCCAATGGGGTCGAGTGAGGTCTTATTTTGAAGCTCTCGTGGAGGAGCACTTGACTACACTAATGGTTCGTCCGTGTTCAATAGTCTGCGCATGCGCAGTCTGGCCGTAGTATAGAAAACAGGCATTTTGGGTGCTATGTAGGGGTGTGTTTGGGTTCAAGTTCAAGTTCAAGTTCAAGTATTTATTGCACAAACACCAGAAGAGGCAGAGTACAAATTAAATCGAACAATTAACCAGAGTAACAATAGTATGTACATTTGACACCCTGAGTGGGTGAAGATAAGCAGTTAATAACAGTTAATAATTAACAGTTATTAACTGTTATTAACAGTTAATAATTAGTTGTTAGTTAGAGATGAGCTAATCACGGTTCGAATGGGTCGTGTGAGGTGTCAAAGTGAAGCTTGTGTGGGGTAGAGTCAGAATGGTGTGTTTTTGAATGTATGTCGCGTTAATCTGCGCATGCGCAGTTGGTTGTAGTAAGTAAAGTGGCCATTTTGGGGCAGCGAAGGAAGTTATTTGGGGTCGAGATGGGCTAATCACGGTTCGAATGCGTCCTGAAAGGTGTCATCTTGTAGTTCTCGGGGTGTACACTCCGATTTGAGGGATGTTCGCGTCATCTGTGACGTCATCGGTGACGTCATCGGTACGAGTAGTAGCGAAAGTGGACATTTTCGGGCAGTACATGAAGGTATTTGGGGTCGAGATGGGCTATTCACGGTTCGAATGCGTCCTGGAAGGTGTCATCTTGTAGTTCTCGGGGTGTACATTCCGATTTGAGGGATGTCCGCGTCATCTGTGACGTCATCGGTACGAGTAGTAGCGAAAGTGGACATTTTCGGGCAGTACATGAAGGTATTTGGGATCGAGATGGGCTATTCACGGTTCGAATGCGTCCTCGAAGGTGTCATCTTGTAGTTCTCGGGGTGTACATTCCGATTTGAGGGATGTTCGCGTCATCTGTGACGTCATCGGTGACGTCATCGGTACGAGTAGTAGCGAAAGTGGACATTTTCTGGCAGTACATGAAGGTATTTGGGGTCGAGATGGGCTATTCACGGTTCGAATGCGTCCTGGAAGGTGTCATCTTGTAGTTCTCGGGGTGTACATTCCGATTTGAGGGGTGTCCGCGTCATCTGTGACGTCATTGATGACGTCATCGGTACGAGTAGTAGCGAAAGTGGACATTTTGTGGGTGCGTGAGGGTGAGTTTGGTGTAGAGATGCACCATCCTTAGTCCGAATGCGTCGTGTGAGGTGTCATTTTGTAGCTCTCGGGGTGTACATTCCGAATTGAGGCATGTCCGAAGCATCTGTGACGTCATCGATGACGTCATCAGTAGGAGTATTAGCGAAAGTGAGCCTTTTGGGGCAGTGCAGGAAGGTATTTGGTGTAGAGATGGACCATCCGCGTTGCGAATGCGTCGTGTGGGGTATCATGTTGTAGCTCTCGGAGTATAGACCCTGATTTCAGGGATATTTATAGCATCTGTGACGTCATTGGTGACGTCATTAGTACAAGTTGTAGCGAAAGTGGGCCTTTTTTAGCAGTGAAGGATGTTATTTGGTGTAGAGATGGACCATCCGCGGTCCAAATGGACCGTGTGAGGTGTCATCTTGTAGCAACGCCCACCAACACCATTCTTAATGCTTCAACGCCCTGGTGAAATAGCTCAGAAGCTCTGATATTCCATGGAATTGTCACTAATTCTTCGAAATGCGGTGATGCCCGTCAACGCCCGTCGTTACACCTTAACACTCTAACATACCGCCATGATATAGACCAGAGAGAGAACAACAACAACAACAAGGATGACACATGAGAGAACAACAACAACAAGAAGTTTTTTTCATATATTTTATTTTCCCCAATGTTACATCACACCCACGCTGGGGGAGCCGCGTTGGGTATATTTACAATTCAAGAAGATTCTTATCCAATCAGAGGCCACCATTTGCATGTTTCATATTCGTTCCTGTCCGTTAGATGTATTCTTGTCCAATCAGAAGTCTCCATTTCAGAAAGTGCCATCTGAACCGTTTATTCTAATCATCGTCGGGCAGGCCAGGATACCGTTGAGGCAACATATCCTCAGATAGTTGTTTGCGCATTCTGAGTATCTATCAGTGCATGGGTGAATACTTTCATCCGATGGAGGTGGTGGTCAGTTTAACCACGAAGAACGCAACATTGGTCATTATCTCCACTATCCACTTGGTGTTACAATTCAAGAAGACTTGTCCAATCAGAGGCCACCATTTGCATCTGTCATATTCGTTCCTGTCCGTTAGATGTATTCTTGTCCAATCAGAAGTCTTCATTTCAGAAAGTTCCATCTTCGGCCATGTTCGCTCTGAACCGTTTATTCTAATCACCGTTGGTCAAGCCAGGATACCGTTGAGGCAACATATCCTCAGATAGTTGTTTGCGCATTCTGAGAATCTATCAGTGCCTGGGTGAATACATTCATCCGATGGGTTGGTCGGTCAGCTTGGTCACGAAGAACGTAACATTGGTTACCCTCTCCACTTTCCACTTGGTGTTGGGGCGTTGTTGTTGGGCCCATTCCAAGGGATCCACGTTGGCCAGGTTCTCCAGCATCGTCTCTAGCGACGCCCGGTTAATGATGGTAAACGGTTGGTCAAATACCCGGATGTTACTGCTCGGGTAAAAGTATCGGACTTGATCTGTCTCCTTATGCTGCAGCACATAACCAAACGCCAGATTTAATTTGAAGGACGTTGCTTGGTCATTGAAGATGGCTTCCACGTAGCTGCCTAGACGGGCGAGGTCGGTCAGTCGAAAATTGTAGATATCTTGAATAGGGCGATGACGGTAGAAACAGTGCCGTATCATGGTCCAATGGCGCCGATAGATGTCACTCACTGGATGGGCGCCCTGTAAGAGATCGCTAGGAACATTTATGGGCTCGTCCAGAAAATGTTCGATGTTATCAGGCGTATGACTCGAAACCGTAACGGTGGGGTCCGGCTGGATATCCAGGCCCTCCTGGACCGTGGGTATAGGCAGGCTCTTCGTCATCGTATCACCAGTGGCGTTCATCTCTCCGGGTTCATCTTCACTGGGTCTGACCTTCCGCGGCTCCTCTTTAGTGGAAAGTTGTCGCCCAAACCGTAGAGACGGGGCATGCTTCAAACGTTGGTGCTGTCTAAACCGACTGGGTCGTTTGAAGAGTCGACCACAATCATTACATAGTACCGTCGCACCCGCGTGAAGTACCCTCTCATGACGCAGTAAATGATCCTCCCGATTGAATGACCGTGCGCAGGTTGTACAAGTATACCGAGCATCGTTGTGGGTGGAGGCCTCGTGGCGTCGTAAATTATCTAGACGAGTAAACAGCTTCTGGCAAGTTGTGCAAGTGAACATCTTGGTGGTTGACAGAGTGTCTGATGAAACGTCCAGGCCGCTTCCCTTTTATAGCACGCTAGCTGGTGATCTATTTTTAGCACACTCAGTTCAACTATCCCCAAGTCGAGGGCCGAGCCGTGACATCTTCGGTAACATCCGTGTCTCTTCGGTCACCTCCGTAACGTCAACGATCAACATGTAGACATATAGAGTATGTACGGCATGTTATGTTATTCATCAGTGCATGAGTGACGCATTCAGCCGATGGGGGTGGTCGGTCAGCTTGGTAACGAAAAACGTAACATTGGTCACACTCTCCACTGTCCACTTGGTGTTGGGGCGTTGTTGTTGGGCCCATTCAAAGGGATCCACGGTGTCCAGTTTCTCCAGCATCGTCTCTAGCGACACTCGGTTAATGATGGTAAACGGTTGGTCAAATACCCGGATGTTACTGTTCGGGTAAAAATATCGGACTTGGACTGTCTCTTTATGCTGCAGCACATAACCAAACACCAGATTCAATTTGAAGGCCGTAGTTTGATCTTTGAAGATGGCTTCTACGTAGCTACGTAGACGGCTGAGATCGGTCAGTCGGAAATTGTAGATATCTTGAATAGGGCGATGACGGTAGAAACAGTGCCGGATCATGGGCCAATGGCGCCGATAAATGTCACTCACTGGATGGTCTTCGTGTAACAGATCGCTGGGAACATTTATGGCTTCGTCCACGAAGTGTACTTTGCCCTCCACGTCGTACAAAATCTGGCCCAAGGTCTTGTCGTCGGAATTTGACTGTTGAATTAGGGCGACATCATCATCGGCCCTCGTGCGATGGGTGGGAGTTCCCCCTGTTTCGATATTGATGCCTACGGGCTCTTCTATCTGCAAACGTGGCTGCGGAACAGGGTGTCGTGTGCGTTGGTGTCGCAGCAACTGACTGGTCAGTTTGAAAAGCCGACCACATTCTTCGCATGGACGCTTGGGTACTTCATGGCGTGCACGTGTGTGGCGCTGTAAATGATCCGGGCGCTGAAACGACGGTGTACATATCGTACAGTTATACCGGGCGGTTCCTTCGTGCTTGGTAGCCTCATGGCGGCGCAAGTCATGCAGACGAGTGAATGATTTCGAGCACGTAGTACAAGTGAACATCTTGGTGGTTGACAGAGTGTCTGATGAAACGGCCAGACCGCTTCCCTTTTATAGCACGCTAGCTGATATCATGTTCGGGCACTTCCGTGTCTCTTCGGATGTAAAAGTCCCCGGATGTAAAAGTGCCCGAATGTTTACGAATGTTCCACCATTCCGGACTTCTATCACGTCCATGTCCAGAAGCTCTCATACGCCGCCATTTTGGAGCCGCCATGTTGGATCCGTCATTTTGGAACCGCCATCTTGGATATGTCCCATAATGCACTGGGTCAAAATACTCGCTTCTGATTGGACGAGAGCTCTGTGACGGATTTTAAATACTCGCTTCTGTTTGGTGTACGTCGCTAAAGGTCACCGGAACTGACCTTTGACCCCGGCGCGCGCAGTGTAAAGGTTTCCACCCGGAGCGGGCAAACAAGCTGCGCGGGATCAAAGAGATCGTTGAGTCTGCTACGATATACTAAGCTGACTAATCCGTCATGGACGCTTTGCTGCGCGCGCCGGGTCAAAGGTCAGTTCCGGTCACCTTTAGCGACGTACACCAAACAGAAGCGAGTATTTAAAATCCGTCATGAAACCTTTGCGCGCCGGGGTCAAAGGTCAGTTCCGGTCACCTTTAGCGACGTACACCAAACAGAAGCGAGTATTTAAAATCCGTCACAGAGCTCTCGTCCAATCAGAAGCGAGTATTTTGACCCGGTGCATTATGGGACATATCCAAGATGGCGGTTCCAAAATGGCGGATCCAACATGGTGGCTCCAAAATGGCGGCGTATGAGAGCTTCTGGACATGGACCTGATAGAAGTCCGGAATGGTGGAACATTCGTAAACATTCGGGCACTTTTACATCCGGGACTTTTACATCCGAAGAGACACGGAAGTGCCCGAACATGATATCAGCTAGCGTGCTATAAAAGGGAAGCGGTCTGGCCGTTTCATCAGACACTCTGTCAACCACCAAGATGTTCACTTGTACTACGTGCTCGAAATCATTCACTCGTCTGCACGACTTGCGCCGCCATGAGGCTACCAAGCACGAAGGAACCGCCCGGTATAACTGTACGATATGTACACTGTCGTTTCAGCGCCCGGATCATTTACAGCGCCACACACGTGCACGCCATGAAGTACCCAAGCGTCCATGCGAAGAATGTGGTCGGCTTTTCAAACTGACCAGTCAGTTGCTGCGACACCAACGCACACGACACCCTGTTCCGCAGCCACGTTTGCAGATAGAAGAGCCCGTAGGCATCAATATCGAAACAGGGGGAACTCCACCCATCGCACGAGGGCCGATGATGATGTCGCCCTAATTCAACAGTCAAATTCCGACGACAAGACCTTGGGCCAGATTTTGTACGACGTGGAGGGTAAAGTACACTTCGTGGACGAAGCCATAAATGTTCCCAGCGATCTGTTACACGAAGACCATCCAGTGAGTGACATTTATCGGCGCCATTGGCCCATGATCCGGCACTGTTTCTACCGTCATCGCCCTATTCAAGATATCTACAATTTCCGACTGACCGACCTCGCCCGTCTACGTAGCTACGTAGAAGCCATCTTCAAAGATCAAACTACGGCCTTCAAATTGAATCTGGCGTTTGGTTATGTGCTGCAGCATAAAGAGACAGTCCAAGTCCGATATTTTTACCCGAGCAGTAACATCCGGGTATTTGACCAACCGTTTACCATCATTAACCGAGTGTCGCTAGAGACGATGCTGGAGAAACTGGACACCGTGGATCCCTTGGAATGGGCCCAACAACAACGCCCCCACACCAAGTGGACAGTGGAGAGTGTGACCAATGTTACGTTTTTCGTTACCAAGCTGACCGACCACTCCCATCGGCTGAATGCGTCACTCATGCACTGATGAATACCATAACATGCCGTACATACTCTATATGTCTACATGTTGATCGTTGACGGTACGGAGGTGACCGAAGAGACACGGATGTTACCGAAGATGTCACGGCTCGGCCCTCGACTTGGGGATAGTTGAACTGAGTGTGCTAAAAATAGATCACCAGCTAGCGTGCTATAAAGGGGAAGCGGCCTGGACGTTTCATCAGACACTCTGTCAACCACCAAGATGTTCACTTGCACAACTTGCCAGAAGCTGTTTACTCGTCTGCACGACTTGCGCCGCCACGAGGCCTCCACCCACAACGATGCCCGGTATACTTGTATAATCTGCGCACGGTCATTCAATCGGAAGGATCATTTACTGCGTCATGAGAGGGTACTCCACGCGGGTGCGACGGTACTATGTAATGATTGTGGTCGACTCTTCAAACGACCCAGTCGGTTTAGACAGCACCAACGTTTGATGCATGCCCCGTCTCTACGGTTTGGGCGACAACTTTCCACTAAAGAGGAGCCGCGGAAGGTCAGACCCAGTGAAGATGAACCCGGAGAGACGAACGCCGCTGGTGATGCGATGACGAAGAGCCTGCCTATACCCACGGTCCAGGAGGGCCTGGATATCCAGCCGGACCCCTCCGTTACGGTTTCGAGTCATACGCCTGACAACATCGAACATTTTCTGGACGAGCCCATAAATGTTCCTAGCGATCTCTTACAGGACGCCCAGCCAGTGAGTGACATTTATCGGCGCCACTGGTCCATGATACGGCACTGTTTCTACCGTCATCGCCCTATTCAAGATATCTACAATTTCCGACTGACCGACCTCCCCCGTCTACGCAGCTACATGGAAGCCATTTTCAATGACCAAGCTACGTCCTTCAAATTAAATCTGGCGTTTGGTTATGTGCTGCGGCATAAGGAGACAGACCAAGTCCGATACTTTTACCCGAGCAGTAACATCTGGGTATTTGACCAACCGTTTACCATCATTAACCGAGTGTCGCTACAGACGATGCTGGAGAAACTGGACACCGTGGATCCCTTGAAATGGGCCCAACAACAACGCCCCAACACCAAGTGGACAGTGGAGAGGGTCACCAATGTTACGTTCTTCGTGACCAAGCTGACCGACCAACCCATCGGGTGAATGTATTCACCCAGGCACTGATAGATACTCAGAATGCACAAGCAACTATCTGAGGATATGTTGCCTCAACGGTATCCTGGGCTGCCCGATGATGATTAGAATAAACGGTTCAAAGCGAACATGGCCGAAGATGGAACTTTCTGAAATGAAGACTTCTGATTGGACAAGAATACATCTAACGAACAGGAACGAATATGACAGATGCAAATGGTGGCCTCTGATTGGACAAGTCTTCTTGAATTGTAACACCAAGTGGATAGTGGAGATAATGACCAATGTTGCCTTCTTCGTGGTTAAACTGACCACCACCTCCATCGGATGAAAGTATTCACCCATGCACTGATAGATACTCAGAATGCGCAAACAACTATCTGAGGATATGTTGCCTCAACGGTATCCTGGCCTGCCCGACGATGATAAGAATAAACGGTTCAGATGGCACTTTCTGAAATGGAGACTTCTGATTGGACAAGAATACATCTAACGGACAGGAACGAATATGAAACATGCAAATGGTAGCCTCTGATTGGATAAGAATCTTCTTGAATTGTAAATATACCCAACACGGCTCCCCCAGCGTGGGTATGATGTAACATTGGGGAAAATAAACTATATGAAAAAAACTTCTTGTTGTTGTTGTTCTCTCATGTGTCATCCTTGTTGTTGTTGCTGTTGTTGTTCTCTCTCCGGTCTATATCATGGCGTTATGTTAGAGTGTTAAAGTGTAACGACGGGCGTTGACGGGCATCACCGCATTTCGAAGAATTAGTGACAATTCCATGGAATATCAGAGCTTCTGAGCTATTTCACCAGGGCGTTGAAGCATTAAGAATGATGTTGGTGGGCGTTGCTACAAGATGACACCTCACACGGTCCATTTGGACCGCGGATGATCCATCTCTACACCAAATAACATCCTTCACTGCTAAAAAAAAGGCCCACTTTCGCTACAACTTGTACTAATGACGTCACCAATGACGTCACAGATGCTATAAATATCCCTGAAATCAGGGTCTATACTCCGAGAGCTACAACATGATGCCCCACACGACGCATTCGCAACGCGGATGGTCCATCTCTACACCAAATACCTTCCTGCACTGCCCCAAAGGCTCACTTTCGCTAATACTCCTACTGATGACGTCATCGATGACGTCACAGATGCTTCGGACATGCCTCAATTCGGAATGTACACCCCGAGAGCTACAAAATGACACCTCACACGACGCATTCGGACTAAGGATGGTGCATCTCTACACCAAACTCACCCTCACGCACCCACAAAATGTCCACTTTCGCTACTACTCGTACCGATGACGTCATCAATGACGTCACAGATGACGGGGACACCCCTCAAATCGGAATGTACACCCCGAGAACTACAAGATGACACCTTCCAGGACGAATTCGAACCGTGAATAGCCCATCTCGACCCCAAATACCTTCATGTACAGCCCGAAAATGTCCACTTTCGCTACTACTCGTACAGATGACGTCACCGATGACGTCACAGATGACGCGAACATCCCTCAAATCGGAATGTACACCCCGAGAACTACAAGATGACACCTTCGAGGACGCATTCGAACCGTGAATAGCCCATCTCGATCCCAAATACCTTCATGTACTGCCCGAAAATGTCCACTTTCGCTACTACTCGTGCCGATGACGTCACCGATGACGTCACAGATGACGCGGACACCCCTCAAATCGGAATGTACACCCCGAGAACTACAAGATGACACCTTCCAGGACGCATTCGAACCGTGAAGAGCCCATCTCGACCCCAAATACCTTCATGTACTGCCCGAAAATGTCCACTTTCGCTACTACTCGTACCGATGACGTCACCGATGACGTCACCGATGACGCGAACATCCCTCAAATCGGAATGTACACCCCGAGAACTACAAGATGACACCTTCGAGGACGCATTCGAACCGTGAATAACCCATCTCGATCCCAAATACCTTCATGTACTGCCCGAAAATGTCCACTTTCGCTACTACTCGTACCGATGACGTCACCGATGACGTCACAGATGACGCGTACATCCCTCAAATCGGAATATACACCCCGAGAACTACAAGATGACACCTTCCAGGACGCATTCGAACCGTGAATAGCCCATCTCGACCCCAAATACCTTCATGTACTGCCCGAAAATGGCCACTTTCGCTGCTACTCGTACCGATGACGTCACCGATGACGTCACAGATGACGCGAACATCCCTCAAATCGGAGTGTACACCCCGAGAACTACAAGATGACACCTTTCAGGACGCATTCGAACCGTGATTAGCCCATCTCGACCCCAAATAACTTCCTTCACTGCCCGAAAATGGCCACTTTACTTACTACAACCAACTGCGCATGCGCAGATTAACGCGATATGCATTCAAAAACACACCATTCTGACTCTACCCCACACAAGCTTCGCTTTGACCTCACGCGACCCATTCGAACCGTGATTAGCTCATCTCTAACCCAAACACACCCCATAGCACCAAAATGCCTGTTTTCTATACTACGGCCAGACTGCGCATGCGCAGACTATTGAACACGGACGAACCATTAGTGTAGTCAAGTGCTCCTCCACGAGAGCTTCAAAATAAGACCTCACTCGACCCCATTGGACCATTAGGGACTCACCTAGACTCCAACATGTCCGCCCCGTATGGGCCTATACACCCATAGCCATGCAGTATAGGCCTATGGGCCTACCCAGGCCTCGGTGACTTTTTTCAAAAATTTCACCGATTCGCACGGGGACACTTCCTATCATGTTCTAAATGACGAGACGAGTAAAACGAGACCCCACAACCCTACCGCAAATGCATAGAAGTAGGTTTCCCAGTAGGATAAACATTGAACCTATACCCCAGTATGGGTCTATATGGGGCTCGGTGACTTTTTTCAAAAATTTCACCGATTCGCACGGGGACACTTCCTATCATGTTCTAAATGACGACACGAGTAAAACGAGACCCCACAACCCTACCGCAAATGTATAGAAGTACGTTTCCCAGGGGGGACAAACATTGATCCTATACCCTCAGTATGGGACTATATGGGGTTCGGTGACTTTTTTCAAAAATTTCACCGATTCGCACGGGGACACTTCCTATCATGTTCTAAATGACGAGACGAGTAAACGAGACCCCACAACCTATACCGCAAATGTGGAGAAGTAGGTTTCCCAGGATGGTCCTATACCTCCATACCCCATATAGGCATTTTCCCGTAATTTAGAATAAAGTCCGTATTCCGTATTTTTTCAGGAAAATTTTTACATACACCCACCCTGGAACTAGGGGGAGATAACTCTATTGATAGACAAGCCCCGTTAAGCCCGTCGACCTATATACCCCTCATACCCCATATAGGCATTTTCCCAGGTTTTTTGATAAAGTCCGTTTTCCTTTTTTTTTTTTTCAGGAAAAATTTTACATGCACCCACCCCACGCCTCTTCACCTAGGCTTCACTTTGATACCTCACTCGACCCCATTCGACCATTAGGGGCTCCCCTAGATGCCAAAACGTCTATTTTCATACCCTTGGGCCACCGCGCATGCGCAGAATGACCCTAATTCAACCCCACCCAGTCCATCAGATGCCCCTTCATGAATGCTTCACTTTGATATCTCACTCGATCCCATTGGACCATTAGGGGCTCCCCTAGCTCCAAAAAGGCTATTTTCATGCCCTTGGGCCACCGCGCATGCGCAGAAGGCCGATATGTCAACCCCACACCCAGTCCATCAGATGCCCTTCACGAATGCTTCACTTTGATCCTCACTCGACCCCATTGGACCATTAGGGGCTCCCCTAGCTCCAAAACGTCTATTTCCATACCCTTGGGTCACCGCGCATGCGCAGAATGCCGATATTTCAACCCCACGCCCAGTCCATCAGATGCCCCTTCACGAATGCTTCACTTTGATGCCTCATACGACTCCATTGGCCCATTAGGGACTCCCCTAGCTCCAAAACCGCTATTTCCATACCCTTGGGCCACCGCGCATGCGCAGAATGCCGATATTTCAACCCCACACGCAGCCCATCAGATGCCCCTTCACGAATGCTTCACATCGATACCTCACTCGACCCCATTGGTCCATTAGGGGCTTCCCTAGCTCCAAAACGTCTATTTCCATACCCTTGGGCCTCCGCGCATGCGCAGAATGCCGATAGTTCAACCCCGCGCCCAGCCCATCAGATGCCCCTTCACATATGCTTCACTTTGATACCTCACTCGACCCCATCGGCCCACTAGGGGCTCCCCTAGTTCCAAAAAGGCTATTTTCATACCCTTCGGCCACCGCGCATGCGCAGAAGGCCGATATTTCAACCCCGCACCCAGCCCATCAAATGCCCCTTCACGAATGCTTCACTTTGATACCTCACTCGACCCCATCGGTCCACTAGCGGTCCCTACAGATTGCCGAACACTTCCACGAAAACCCACGGGTTTGGGACTACTTTCGGTCCGCGGAGGCAGACCGCATCACCGCTAGACCGCATCACCGCGAAGAAATACATGTCCCCAAGGTCACGCCACATTCACCCCAACCGGAAGTGACGTCATACCTGCGCCCCATTCACCTGCGCACAACGCCCCAATACCGCCACAAATCCTCCCCATTTTTTTTCTGCGCATGCGCAGTGAGGCGCTGGGACGTCGAAAGACTCTTTGTATACTACTTACATAGTCCTTCACGTATACCGATCATGCTCAGAATTAACCGTCAAAATAAGAGAAGCTAACTCCGTCATAGTTAAGCAAGCATGACGTTCAATCTAGCATCGCACGCCTGTAGACTAACAGCCGGTCGCACAAAACACAGGTTTTGGTCATATTTTGCTCAACTTCAAACCAATTTTGAAGAAATTGGCATCATTGTTCGTGAAAAATAAAGACATCTATGCGCACTCAGTTAATATTATACTTTCCTGTCAAGAACAGATAAGTTAGCTTCTTTAATCTCTATTCAGGCAAATTTCTAGTAAAGCCTATCCTATTGGAGGTCGATTGGATATACAGCAAATTTTGAAGTAAATTTTGAAGAAATTTCTCATTACATTTGAATCTTCAAAATATATAGCGGGAAGAAGATATATTGTATTCAAACGTTTCTGTATCAGTGCGAAATTACCACGTATATTCGAACTTCCTCTTCATTACAAGGTGAAAACGACTCGCGTCCAGCTAGTGTGATGGATTCAAAAACTATATTCTGGAGAGTAGTGAGGTGAATAAATAACTGGGTTTAGTAGAAGATAGGAGCTGGACAATTTTAACCACCGGGCATTCTTAGCCTCCACACAAACAAAAATTCCCTCTCCATATCAGCAAGTTCGCCTTCAGCAATAGTGCAACTATATTAGCGATAAGCAATACTGAACTCTTAAGTACATTTTAACAATCTATCAAAAATCTTACAATGAAACACAGGGAATGTCGAGTTTGCTTTTCTCCCATCCTGCCTAGCACTGTGACATTTGCATCCGTATAAAGCCCGGCGCACACGAGAGATATCAGCTGAGCTAACGGCCTCAATTGCCTGTCAGCTCAGCGGCTAGCTCTCTTGTTGTTTCAGCGCACACGGTGAGCAAAAGTTTCAAGAAATTGATTTCAGTTCCCGCATAACGTCTTCAAGTCCATTTTGAAGAGTCGAGCGTATGAATCGAGTGAAAATAACATGCGATTCATTGGCCGGTCCGGTAAAACTGCTGAGCTGTTGGCTTGCGTTCACCGCACACGCTGAGGATTTGGCCTCGCGAGGCGAAATTATCAAACAAGTTTGATATTTTTCCCCCGGCCTCGCGAGGCCAAAAACTCACCAAAAACTGCCCGCACACGAGAGCCAGCCCCTGAGCTGACCGGCAATTGAGGCGGTCAGCTCAGCTGATAGCTCTCGTGTGCGCCGGGCTTAAGACCCCATGCACGCGAAGTTTTCTCCAATGGGAACTTCGGCTGTGTCCACCTCCACCCGACCAGTGCACAAGTTCAACATAGGCGGACTACACTGAACATTTCTGTATACAAATCTAGGTACCGGTATTACACTACATTATTATATATAATAGAAAAAAAACTGGAAATATTTTATGGCGTATTTCACAACCCTTTTTTCACAACCCCTCGTGTGATGGAGATAAGAAAAATTTACAGAATACTGTCCGTGTATAACATCAGTACACGGTCGTTGTCCAAGTCCAGACTTGTGACGTGCATCATTTTCCATACAAAGTTACCTCCCTTCGTTCCTAGCTTGTAACTTTGCCAACCTGTAACCATCTGGGTCATCTATACGCGGTAAGACCGACCCTGGGATCGTGTGTATCCATTTTCAGCCTACTTTCGGCAACTGCAAGAAGGAATTTCCTGGAATCAATACCACGTGATTTCGTCAGCCAATCAGCTAAATTTTACCGACGTAACCCCAACGTAACCCGCCATTTTCGAGTCACGTGCTGTCCTACTTGTTCAAAATTACAAATTTACAACGCCTCTTGGGTGATACGAAAGTTATTCATACCTATATCTTTTGTAAACCCAGGCAATACCTGTTTCCGAAGTGGTAAGAAACCCTGTAAATTATCAGATTTCTCCAGTCTGTTCTCCGCCGGATGAAGGCCGAACAGAATCCGGTAAAGTACCGGATATCACTCCGCGATAATGAAGACACACGATTCGCAAGCCATCTTATGGATGGCGAAGTGTACGCAAATGGTAACTTTGCCATACGTCGGTCATATTTTCCGCGAAAATGTTCTGAAAGTATACCAGATGTGTTTTTAGAGGTTTCGCTTGAATTGAGCATCACTAATTCACCGCAGCATATTCTAAACTTGCTGTAAACAACAGTAAACGACCCCATGAGTAGTTATCGAAACAATTGTTCATGGTTTCTACCATTACAGGCAACGATATTTTATTTATTTATTTTTTGAACAAAATTGAACACCGTGTTTTTCGAACACAAAAGCTCACACGCGCATTTGAAATCAAATATCGGTGTATTGATTAAGTTTGATAACGACTGGTCGGTTGGTAACATCTACCTGTCTGAGTTGATGTTTGAACTACATAATAAGTCGCGTCAACATGGCAAGCCGTTTTGATACTTAGTCGATCAGTTTTCGATATCATTTTTTTTTATATAATAAAATTCAAATTTTGAAACTTTATTTTTGATATGCAAAAATCTTTATTTAATATGGGAAATTCTTTTTTTATATAAAAAAACCCCTTATGTTTACGGTATCAAAGGAGAGAATTTTTTATATCAAGAAAATATGTTTTGGTATCCAAAATAAACTTTAAAAAAAAACAAAACAAAAAAACAAACAGCGCACTTACATGGCAAGCCGTTTGCTGTACGAAAAGCCGTCAGTGCATTTTACTCTCTAATTTTTTATATAAAACACAAAAGTTTATTTTGGATAGCAAAAAGTTATTTTTGATATGAAAAAAATATACCAAAACGGCGTACATTTATTTTCAATATAAAAAATGAGATATCCGGATAAATAACAGAACGGTTGCCATACATCAAGCAGAGATAAAATTCACAAGACATGTGGGAATATTAATGCTGCTAGGAGTTAGGCCGCGTAACTGGCGGATTTGTCTCTTTCATGCGATGGAAGCAATCGTTAAGAGTATTGTTCACCGGTAACTGAGGAGATAAAAACGACGAAAACTCCACGATCAATATATTGTTTATTAATAAATTATACTACATTTCTATGTAACATAGATGGAACTGGCACAATTTTGTTTTACCTCATACACTATACGTTTTCCTGGTTTGCGATTTAACCGCCCCCCCCCCCCCCACCCTTCGAAATACTGGTTTTCGGTGGTTCTTTTGGTGGTTTTGTTAGTAACCTACTGATGTAATACGATTTTTCAAGAAAACATGTTTTCTCTATAAATGACAAAATTAGTTTTTCACCGAATATTGTCGCATATAGAGAATCAATCTATTTTCCCTTTTCAAACAGAATTATATAGTTGCTTGGGTTTTCAAAGTACCCGAAAACCAATATCTCGGTTAAAAAAAAAACAGCCGTGAAAAACCAACAATTCTCAGTCTGAGTGTATATACTGGCCTGGCTCGAAATGTGTGCGAACATTCAACAATTTTCAGTCCCACAGAGAAGAGGGAAAGTCGAATTTACATTTTGTATTCATCTCCGACTAAAATTCGTCTTTAACTCATGGATGACCTTCATAAACGAAATCAAATATGGTACATGGAATAAAAACGGAGCTCTGCGTAGAAATTCGAGACGATGTCCAGATATTAGGTAGATTTGCTTGGAACGTAATCCCTAAAACTGGATAGTTTCTGATAAACAAAGGCAATAGAATGGCAAGATCATACAGAATCGAATTCATTTATCGTTTTTGACTAACGCCTTCGGAAAACATAAGCCATCCATTATTTTTCCAACAACTACAGCTGGGGAATGGCTTCACTCTTAAAACGCAAATGTTACATTTAACATCTAAAGTGTTGGAGGAGGGAAAGCATTTAGAAAGTGTTGTATTTATCACATATAAGTGTTAAATGCAACATTTTAAGCTGTTGCACCCAACACTTAAAAGTGGTGGATACAACACTTAAAAGTGGTGAATACAACACTTTCTAAGTGCTTTCCCTCCTCCAACACTTTAAATGTTAAATCTAACATTTGCGTTTTAAGAGTGTTGGAGCCGGGGCCTTGATCCTGCACATAGTAGGGAGTGGCCCCACCGGAGCTGACGGACCTGCGAATGGACGTAGTGGATTACACACTGTTTTACAAGATAATACGCAACTAATGTCATAGAGAGTATTCATGCAGACCTGCATAAATAGTTGCGTAAAAATATATTCACCATAGTATCTAAATAATAGTACATATATTTACCAGGTAATATACTTAAGTTAAGGAATTAACTGATTCCATTGATTGAAAAGTTGATATATTGAGGAATAACTGCTTACATTTATAGGCATTTTGTTTCAGTTGAGGGGCGGGGGGAGTTGGCTCAATTTGCGTCCCCAAACAGAGTCTTGTCGCTTCTTGATTGCGTAGAACGGTGCCCATTCAAGTTCAAGGCCTAGACGCTGTCTTGTAACCTTGGTAACGGTATTGGGAGCATGGCGGGGATAGGAAGCGCACCAAACAGCCTAAGATTAATGGCGAGATGATGTACTTACATGTATCTGCTTCTGATAAACTTTCCGATTTGGGTGGGATTAATGAGACAAAAAAATACGTTTTCGGATGGTTCGTGAAAGAATAGCTAATTTAAATGTTGCGTTTGATCTGTATTTTCTACTGAAACCAGTAAATCTAAATCAGTCAATGGAGATTCTTGAGGATTCACATTCGCAGAACGGGAAATGCTGTCCGAATGTCTGGGTCTTGAGAAATAATACCACTTACTATACTCCTGGTTATTTGCCTTTGGTATTTTCAGCACATGTTATATTTCATCTTCGACCGATTTTGCTCAGTTTTCGCCATTCAGTGTTATATGGGAAGACACAATTAACCTTTTTTTCAAAATTTCAAAATCTACGCACATGCGCTGTGTATCACAGAACATTTCTCCCTCTTTGCAAAGAGAGTTCTATAGCAATATGAATTATGAATGTTTCCATAGCTTTCAATGAGACAGTAGTACTTTCAAATGATCAAATGACCGGGTATCTTCCTCTTCATCCGAAGACAATGTATCAGGGGTAGCGCCGTCTCTTCTGCGCCTGCGTATTACAACTTTGTTGCCAGGCTTAGGCTGGTTGTCAATATTCTGGAAAAAAGCATGAGAGATAATTAAAAGATGGAGTATTGCGGCAGCGAAGTTCAGGTTCGCCTTATGGTGTTTAACCTGAGTTTCTGACTTAGTTTGAACACCAAGAGTGGATTTTGCCATAAAACTCCCAAACCCCAATATATTCTAGGTTGTACATGTTCCAACTTGTGAGAACATACGAATATGAGAACACTGAACTTAAATAGATTGATTACATCGATTCTAATCTTCTGCTCCATAATTAGTCAAGTGACCCTGGTTTTTGTGAACCATCAACCACCTCCTCGCAAGGTATTTTCGACTTTGCTTGTTACAACTTATTACAATGGAGTTATTACAACTTATTACAATGAAGTTTAAAATCACAGTGTTGTGTTGCCTCTCACCTTTGACGCCTGTGGCTGTAACACAACCACCGTCTCTAAGGTGGTGTTAAACCCAAATACAGACATGAGAAATTAGATTCATGAAAACTCAATAGGCCTGAATTTCCATGATCATTCAATCCCAAAGAAAGCAAGATATTGGAATAAGCCCACTATAATAAATCATATGTTTGGCATTTGATGTCATTTACCTGAACCGCCATGCGCCTGAGTTGTTGTACTTGGACTGGGCCCCTAGGGTTAGATTTAGTTAACCAGTCTCTCATTCTGTCCTCAAGACTGCTCAAGCTGGCTTCCTCGTCCGGTGATGAGAACGACTTCCCACCCAGGCGACTATCCGTGAGAAAGGTTACCTCCCTTTGCAGCCCCGATCTTGACCTTGCCGAGGATACTCGGTACTGTTGAGAATCCGTAACGTCGTACAAGCCTAAAGCGCTTTGACTCTTGTAAGTAACATTTCCCGCCAATTTTTCTAAGGCGAGATCTTCGGATTCCTCCTGAATCCCGTTTCGAGCTTCCTGGTGATTTGAACGAGGTTCGTTCTCAAGATAATCAGCTTGCAGAGGCGACTCAGAATTATATCCGGCGGATTTGGATGACACTAACAGAGCGGTTGGTATCTGAAGTGCTGTACGCATTCTCGTAAGACCCGGTCTCGTATTCGGTGCAGGTCTCTCATGAAATCTCATTCTCGATTTTAACTTCTCGCGCAAGCGTATTGCATAAAACACACTTCCGGGTCCCCACATGTCTATCAATGGGCCTTTATGGTTGAGAAATTCTTTTTCGGCTTCTTGGTAAGTCACAATTACCTTTTTCGGTTTTTCCGATGGCGGCGAGGGATTGTTAATTTCTTTCAACTTGCCGAGTAAATTGTACAAAAGTGGCATATCTTTACGTACAGACAATGCCAACCTTGCGTTCAGTTTTACTTCCAAAATTTGTTTCATAGCTTCTATCGTTCTGGGGTGCCGTTTTACGAAGAGTCGTTCGTAGTGCTTCATTTCTAAGACAAGCACATCTGTCCTCTCGGAGCAGATGGCACTCTGTAGGTATGTGCCCATGTCCATCAAAACCTCCGTGTCCCCTGCAATGGAGAACAAGCATTGATATAGCTGCGACTGTGGGCCATCAACTCCCAAATTCAATACCCAACTTGCTACTTGCTTAATTTCCGTTACCCACCCTGATTTTTACGGCAATATATTCTCCAGATATGCCAAGTGCAGCATAATACTGAAGATCAATGGATGGTGGTAGGTGAAACTCGTATATTGCCCAGTACCAACATCATGGCACATTTGTTATGGGCGCTATATTGTTGTCATTGATTGTCTTGTGGGGGGGGGGGGGATGATTGGAGAAACTGCATTTTGACAGTTAGAACTCCAAAACAGTTATAATTGTCCGATCGATGACTTCAATAACGTTCATAATATATTATCGTGCATGAGACTCTCATGATCCGTGTAAGCGACTATCAAACAGAGAGATGGCAGTCCTGGAAAAGGTTGATAATTGAAACTTGAAATGTTTTCATGTGTATGTACTTGTGTATTCCCCAATCTGAAGAAAAAAAGAATAAAAAAACAAACAAAAAACATTCAGACCCGAAAAAAAAAGAAGAAAAAAACTATCAAACAGAGATGGGAAAACAAACTTAGAAACACTGGTCAGCCGTGAAGATACCCTTCCTGTTTTTGTCATATTCATCCTCTTCATACGCGCTACAAACCTAGAATGCAGCCGAGAACACCCTAGCTAGCATACTTCTGACCCTGTTTCTTTCTCTTTTCAAGATACCGGAACCTTGTTCATGAAACTATAAGACGGTTTTCGTGTCGCAGAGCAATCTATATGCACTAATGGTCATTTATAATTCAACTGCGCGATGAGTTCAGCCAGGACGGAAGTCGGGGAGCTGACCCGCGCTGGGACGGACTTTGTGCAATTGTATCCTTTCCTTGCAATATTTTTGTCTTGCCTCCCAATGTAACATTCATACAATTCAGTATAGTATAGTTATTCCTGCACGCGCAAGATGCTTTATCTCACCTATACTGGCGTTCAGTCCGAGATAACACACTTTAATACAGCGATTGTTATCCCGCTTCTTTTGGAGTGGCGAAAACTGGACTTCTGTTGGAGGACGGATCTTTTCCGGTTTTCGTGGCATTCTGGGAAGAAATGAGAACTGTTATTTACTGTCCGGTATATGTGATCATATCTGTTCAGCAATTGGTTAATAATACTAACCACATCGGTGAAATTTCGTCGTTATATCGCACCTGAAGATGCAGATAAGAAAGATTAATATTTCTGTCGCTTGTGACTGGCAACATAATAAGTCCGTGTAACAACTGATAATCAGCATTACATCTTGCCAAATTGAAAGTAGAATGATGGAATACAAGACAACGCTCTTGTATTCCAGCTTTCTATCCCACAAAATGAAGGTAGAAAGATGGAAAGCTCGACACCGCTACTCTATTCTTATTCCCGCTTTGTTCTCGCAAATTGAAAGTAGAAAAATGGAAAGTCAGACACTACTCCTATAATACAGGTTTCCATCCCGCAAAACAAAAGCAGAAAGAAAGTGGAAATCTCCACACCACTTCCATCTTCCAGTTCGACATCGCTTCCAGCTTTTATGCTAATGTTTCTCATTGAGAAAAAAAAAACAACTAGAAGGAACCGCTGTTATTCGAGCCATCTTTGAATCACGGAATTAATAATTCAACGAAAATGTAATAATGCCGCAAAAGACAGGAACCATTCATGTTGGGGGAAACGGGACCAGTTTCCAATAGTGTCACTTACGTACAAGGTTTATCGGAGTTTCAAGTGCGCATGTCATATCCGGGTCTTAGGAAAGAAAAACAAGGCCACGTGGTCAAACCTTCATATATGACAACATAGCTGACTAGCGCTGTTTTCTGTCGTTTCTGAAATTTTTTCGGCAAAGTGGGTTTTTTGTTGACAGAGCAAATAAATACAGGTATTCACGTATAGAGGGAAGCGCAAAAAACACGGCAGGTCATTAAATTCACCCGTAGGAAATGCCAAACGATCGCAAACATTCGAAGAGGTTCAACATGCACTGTGATTTGCCTGTCAGAACTCCGTTTCGTTTGTGTAGCGAAGTCACGTGTGGAAAAGAGAGCTTTAAAAAAGAGAGCAATAATTCTGGTCACCTGCTAGGCTAAAATTAATCAGAGGGTCCGCTTGAGTACGTGATTGAATTCAATCAAGTATGTTGACTATGCGTTTTGTGGGTCCCACCAGTTGTGAGTCTCGATGTGGGAACGCACTCAGCGACCAGAAAATGTGGCACAAGTTTACAGCCTTGCCAGTCCGAATAACAGGTATTTTTTCCCTATGTGCGACTAAACAGGGGTAACAAGTTAATATATTTCTTTTTGACGAGTGCATCAAACCCATTTGAGGCAAAAAATCGCGCAGTTGGAGGGCCTTTCCAACTCCTAAACTCTTCCACTGTCAGCCCATGCTTCCATGCTTTTGCAGGCTTGGTGAACCACCTCATCGGTTTGACTTTCTTCAATCCCAGAATGCACCGCGGCTAGCGACACTCCGATAAACTTGATTGATTTTCAGCTTCGAAAACCATTGTCCAATCTAATCTAGGTTAATTTCCCTGGCCATGTTGAGCAGTGGAGGCGATCTGCGCCTGACAGAGTTGTCTTCCCTTACCAATATAAGTTGGACATGCTTATTCTTCAATAGATGGAAGAGCACACTATATAAACAGCAAAATTCCCAGCATTGGGTGTAGCTGGTTGGTGTGGCTAGAGGCCAGAGGTCATGTCCGGTTCATCGCGGCTACGCAATGCGCACTTTCGGTCACGTGAGTTGCAAGCTATAGGGCACCGGCGGCACCACAGGATGAGTGCACATGCGTGCGATGGCGTCACTTTCATGATGTCACTTTCGGCGATGACGTCATCAAATCAATCAAGGGAGAAGGGATAATGGTCAAATCATGTGTGTGCGATTGGACGGTCAACAATGCGTTTTAGCTTTACGTCAAGGCGTTGGGACGAGCGTTCAGGTGTAACGACTCCGTTACACCTTAGGAGAGTCAATTCTAAGAGTTATCACGTGATCATTTAGGCCAGAACTTCTAAGCTATCTCACTAGGGCGGTGAAGCGTTAAGCTAGGTGTTGGATACGTTCACCAGACACAACGATATGATGCGAAACCAGAAGGATATGCAAGGGTACAGAGAAACCGAGAGGCCAGACGCTGATGCAGATACTCAGAGCCTACCGGCTGATTTTGAGAGTTCATCTACTGATACTGAGATTCTACTATCTGATACGGAGACCTCGCTCGCAGAGGCAGACAGCTAGTCGCAGGAAAATCTCAGTGATGAGGAACCCATCTTTTGGGATCGTAATGTGACAGATTGGAGCGATATGCAAGAGGTGGGAAAAATTGACGACGTCTGGCGACTAAAAAGCAATCATATGACAGGACATGAAAGCTTCCATCGGCACCGCACATTCAGACCCGAGAATACAGTGAATTCTCGGATGTAGCCTAAGTACCTTAGCCGCGCTTTCATTGCAGATGTTCATGTGGAGACTATGAAGTACCCACACGGCCTTTAGCACCAGCTTGAGTGAAATTAGATACGCTAGCTCGCGAGCTGAGATGACAGATCAGCTTAAAAAAATAACTGATGTTAATGGATAAGCATCGAGGACGAGGATGTGCAGACAAAATAATCAAGAATACAGCGACATTTTCTAAAGTATAAATCAGGGACCAAGTCTATCAATGAAGACTATTTTGAGTTCTTGCTCGAAAACGAGCTGTTTGTTAACAGACACACCATCACCCACCCATACGCGGAAGGAAAGGCGCACGAACAGACCCGTAAAGTTCCCCAGCCGGTACGGTACGCAACGGGGGACATAAATCGCTGATAAAAACGGAGTTATAAAAAGCAAGTGCAGAGGAACATTAATTGGTTACGGTGGAGTAGGCCTAAGTTAGATTCAAATTAAGATCTAAAGATATCGTGGTTTTCATGGGATCATGGATTTCTATACGAATGAGTACCGTAATGACAACAGGCGGTTATGGATTTCTCTAACCAGAAGAAATCAATTAGTTCTTGCATTACTCTTGTTCACACGGCTGTGAAATACTGGTGAAATAAACTTGCCGACTTGATTGATAGCCTCTTGGCTCAGCCATGGTTCTGTGTGCGATATCAATTATTGATTTAACAATCGAGTCAGCGAAGGTTAACGGCCTTTGTTTGTCGGTCATTATATACTATATCAAAGACATTGATTCGCTTCGCTTCAGTTACAAATCATTGGTCGTTGGGACGTTTGGAAGAAGGAGTGAATCCATTCTTCAGACAGTACGCGTGGGGATTGACCGCGATTTGAGATCTGGTGAGCTGTTCCAATCTATGTACGATCACCGCCGTGGGGTCAAGCCATTCCCCAAATTTAGTTGTTGAGAAATTAGTGAACGGCTCCTATTTGCTGACGCGGTTTGCTACAAACAATAAAGTAATTCCAATCTGTATCATCACACCTTCGTATTGAGCCTCTGTTTGTAACAAACTCTTACAGTCTTGTTCTAGCAGTCACATTCAAAAGTGAATATTAATTAAAATTGACTTGAAGGCTTAATTGTTTTGGTACTGGCCAATAGGAGTATAGAATGAATGTACGCGTGTATTTGTCGTCATGGTTTTGGGTCGATTACAGTCATATTGTGTTAGAAGTTGGATTCGACCCCACATCCACATTCGTACAAATGTTCGTTACAAGTATAATTTATTTAACAGTATTTCCGTTATTTTGGGATTACACTATCTTAGAATAGCACAGATTCTAGTGCTAAAAAATTGGTCGAATTCCGTGCGGGATTCGAACCAGCGACCTCAGAGTCCGGCACATAATCGCCAGCATTCTATGTCGGCGATCTAAACCAGTCGGCCAACGAGCCTCCCACAAAAATAGGAGGTAGCAGACCGGTAGTCTTGAAAGCGAACATACAGTACCCCTCTGATGATCGTAATGAGACAGCTCCCATAGCTGAATAGATATATTTTTGTCATTTAGAAAGTGATGGTGTAATCCCAAAATAACGAAAATACTGTTATACGATAACTTTCTAAATGACAAAAATATATAATTATTTAGCTAATATTAGCTCCGTTAGAGCCTTTCTCCTGTATGTACGACGATACCTGTGCGACCATAGACCCGGCTTCAAGCTTTTCCCCAGCTGTAGTCGTTCGGAAAATACCGAACGGCTCATATTTTCCGCAGCGGTTAGTCACAAACCATCAAATAATTGGATCTTGTATGATCTTATCTTTACATTCAGCTCTTGTTCATCAGACACTGTCCGGTTTTAGCTTCTCGGCAGACCGCACACAGAACGACCATTTATATGTTAAACAAGCAGCCAGAGGATGCTAGGTCCCCCGCCAAAATGGCAGCAATATTTTTAAGCGTTCTCGGTCTCAGGGGATATACATGAGGGTGGCAACAGCTACTTCACCGGTGTAAGAAGCAGAAGGGTCTTTCCGCCTCCCCAGGTTTTGAGATCAACTCAGAATGGCTGACTGAATGTTGATTGCTGCTGTAATATATATTCCTCATGGTGTAGCATGAAAATTATGTAACCGAAATGCAACCCCAAGCGACATCTCATGGCATATTATCTGCAAGCTAAATTTGACGAGAATCTGAAGGCATCCTCAAACTATTGCCCGGAAACCAAATTTAGACTTTGCCACCAGGTGTCACCCAGGTGTCACCACCTGTGGGTGCAAGCAGGTAAAACGCAATCCCAAATGACATCTCATGGCATGGCATTGGCATATGAACGTTGAGAAGGATCTGAAGAGGGGGCCTCAAGTTATTTCCGGTATTGGATGCCCACCGGTGTTTGTGCTATTTGGGGTGGGTCACATATGAATACCAAATTTGAGAAGAATCTGATGAGGAGTTGCCAAATTATTGCCCGGAAACAAATTTTTCCACCAGGAGGCGCCACCTGTAGGCAGAAGCGGGTAAAATACAATCCCAAGGGACATGGTATCGTGGTGTCATGTTATCTGCATACCAAATTTGAGAAGAATCCGACGAGGGTCCTCAAGTTATTGCACGGAAACCAAATTCAGATTTTGCCACCTCTAGGTGCAAGTCGGTGAAATGCATTCTCAAGCGACATCTCATGTCAAGGCACATTCATACCAAATTTAAGAAAAATCCGATAGGTGGTTCGCAAGTTATTACCCGGAAACAAATTTGTGATATTTGCCACCAGGTGGCGCCACCTGTGAGTGCAAGTGAGCGAAAGGCAATCCCCAGCAACATCTCCTGGCATGGTACATGCATCCCAAATTTGAGAAGAATCCGATGAGAGTTTCTCATGTTATTACCCAGAAAGGTAGGGTATTTCAAAGAAATTCGGCCAAGTGTTTCTAAGTTATATCACTGGCAGCACGGAATAATGGAATGACTCTAGTGGCGCCACCTCCGGGCGGATTTTGCTGAAACGCAACACCAACTGACGTTTTGTCGCAAGGGATGCATTTGCCAAATTTTAGAGGAATTCGACAAATCGTTTCGAAAGTTATCGCTCGCGAAGGCTTTGAACAGACATTCACGGACATGCACTGAAGATTGGAACAAGACCCAGTGGCGCCACCTACCGGCGGATCTTGCTGAAACGCAATACCAACCGACATCTTGTCACATAGAATGCAGATGCCAAATTTCGGAGGAATCCGACAAAGCATTTAGGAGTTATCGCTTGCAAAGTATTTGAACATAGATCCACGGACAAGCACAGAAGATTGGAACAAGAGACAGTGGCGCCACCTTCAGGCGGATCTTGCTGAAACGCAATACCTACCGACGTCTTGTCGCAAAGAATGCAGATGCTAAATTTCAGAGGAATCCGATAGAGCATTTGGAAGTTGTCGATTGCGAAGTATTTGAACAGACATCCACGGACATCCACGGACACATAGAAGCAAGAACCATTTTAAAGTCCTCGGTCGCGTTGCGGCGGGGGACAATTACTCGTAACGGCTACGTGCCACATCAACTGCCGGTTTTTGTAAACTCATTCCGCGTTTGTGTCTTTCATGGAGCTATGAATGGACAGATTCCTATAAATAAGGCTTTAAACATAAAGCTGATATCATATAGAATCAAATGATTTTATTGTGTGACGAATGGCTTCGGGCAAATATAAACCGACCAGTAGTTTTCAAAAGACTATACAGCTTGGCACAGGGGCTTTGATCATACATACATGTAGTAGAGAAAGGCCCCACCGGAGCTAAGCTGATATGTACTTCAAGTAAAGGCACGACGGGATGTGACAAGCACATGAATGTAAGAGCTATATCCGCATCGAACTAAATTTGATTGACATGAGAAAAATTAAAGAAATGTTTCTTATTATCCACCCAGGATTTTGGTTGAGCGGCGAATCGAGTTTCTGCAAAAACCAAATGATTATAAAACAATATAACAAAATTGTCCCACTGATATGAACTTTAATGTTGTTTTTCATATGACCGGATTGAAAAAATCTTGAGATGTATATGTCTTACATATAACTTCAAATAAATTCCCTCATAATTTGCCGTAGCTCAGATAAATCAGACAAACCGACAGGATACAAAACAGACTACATACATATTAACCATGTTAACTGTCTCACCTTTCGCCCAATTCAGATTCTTCTTCAGGAAACAGTTTGGGATACTGTGTGGGATGACTGTCGGGGTCTATCTGTACCTCCACCTGTCCACTGGGGAAAATATCGGCGCAACATCAATTTGTGTGATAACAATCATGGTATATTATGAAACGAAGCGTTGGATCTTTAGCTATCACCTATGTTTTTCACACAACTTGTTCAGATCTCTTTTTCTCATTGGAGTTATGGAACAAGTGAACCGACAAAACTATATTCTAACGAGAATCTGTAACTATAATCGTCTGCTCTAAGTGAGTCTGGGAGCTCCGCACGAGTATTCGCAGCCTGCTGAATCACGATAGGAGGATAAAACATATCATAACATTGTATTGAATTGTACCTTATAATAAAATATATGTTTTCCACCGTATCTCTCTGTTTGACGAGAGACGCTTCGTATGGAAAGGTTTCCTTGTACATGGCCATGGCTAACTGTTTCCGGTATTTGGGGGCCCAGTTGGCAAACAGAGGCGTGGACTTGATGAAGTTCGTCTTCTCTTCGAACTCTTTGGCAAGTACATCCCGGACTGACCGGTTATAGAGAGCTCTGTCGACGACCACCAGGTCAGTTGTCTGATCTGATATGACCGTGGCTGTGCGAACACAGTCCTCGCTGACCAATGCCACTTCTCCGAACGGTTCACCAGGTCCTGTCCAGAGGAGAAATAGAAGGATTTGTGATCAAAGGAATACGAGAATCAGATATTGGTCTGCTCAGATATGTACTGACTTATTCCAATCGTACAATCGTAACATTGACTTATTCCAAGTACAAGAACGTTTCCTAGAGTGTTAGTACCGGTACTATGCGATTGTATGATGCGATGGAACGATGATATGATATGAAGGTCACCACAGATATGATCTCTTAAAATGGTTTGTCTGGTCCTGTAAAGAGCGATGAAGGATTCTAAGACTATAAAAGTGAAAACTATTTGTCACCCATCTGCTGACCAGCAGGTAGCGCCACCGATGAGTTAATCTGGCCGGAACGCAATTTCAAGCGAGGTGTAATGCCAAGGGCACTCACACACCGGTGCCGAATTCAGGTAGAATTTCTTAATGCATGAACATCTCATCGCCCGGCGAACAAATAGATATGGCATAAACGCTGCGCCACCCCTGAGTATGGTGACATAATTGTGAGTGAATTGCAGTCCGAAAGCGATACCGAAAGACAAGGTACCCCCAATTACGGAAGAATCTGCTAAATTTATCACACAAACGAAATCTACAGGTGGATATTTAACCGAAATGCAATCTCAGGCGAGGTCTTGCTGCAGTGTACTCGTATACAGACTTGAAGAAGAACCTATCACGTTTCTATGATATTTGACATGAAATAAAATTACAGATTGCCACCAGGTATCACCATCTGTAGGCCGATATGGCTCTTCCAAGAGAGCTCTACTCTACTCGAGCATCTCTCACGTCCTTGTGATTTCATTGTTCAAAAACAAGATAAAGATAATCACCAGGTAACGCCATCTATAGGCGGATGAACACAAAACGCGATCCAATGCGAGATATTGTGGCAAGGTCGAACCTATATGTCTATTTGTCCTTTATATTGCCCACTGTTGAAAACAGAAATCATGCCGATCCGGCATTGCAATCTTACGATGGTCCCCAGCTGGCGTCAAATACAGGCAGATTATACCAGAACGCAATACCAAGCGAGGTCATGTGACAGGGTACCTGTATACATGATATCTATTGACCGTCCTCAAGTCTCCTCCGAGATACCAACGGAGAATAAGTTTCTGTTCCTTTTGAACACTTACCCAGAGGACAGACATAATTGCCAAGTTTATTTCTGTCGGTAAACTTGAGTGTCCGCCTCTCCTGTCGTTCCTCTCCCCTTCGAACCTCAAATTCCTCCGCTTGTTGATTGTCCAGATCTTCTTGGTTGAGGATGTATATTGAAATTTTCCCTCCCAGGATGATGTAGAAACTACAACATTGAAACATTTGCTTTGTAACAGCAATGCGCACGTGGTGCTATAACAAAGCCAGTTTCGAATCATGAGAAGCATTAAAGTACACGTCTCAAGGTGTATACGTACAATCACCAGTTTTGAGACTAGATTATTATCCTAGATCTGGCAATGTGAAATAGCAGGACACAGAGAAGAAGACTTTCCGATTCACAAAGGATATTTCCAATTCAAGGTTTTGCCCTTTGGACTTTGTAACGCCACGGCGAGTTTTGAGACATAGATGGTTGGTTTAGGCCACACAGCTCGGAACTCGAACCACTAATAATATGATGTAAAGACCTAGGATTCTCCATGTAAATCAACGAAAACCGGACTAGAGCTGCTGCTACCTATGAAATGGCACGAAGAGATCGACGAAGCAACCTTCTTCTCTTGTCAGCTAGGAGGGATAGGCGGCCCTAAATTGTTTCTTCCAATATTGAACAAACATATTTCAGGATGGGTGCATTTAAGAACCTGTTTGAGATAACCCTAGACACCATTTGAAATTACGGACCTTATTTTCTTCATTAAATATTCAGACTCTATATATAATTACAAGCGTCTAGTCCGTCATTCATAATCCAGTCGTCGTCCATTAGAGAATATCCGCGTCCATAATCCAAAGACCTATTCCATTTCCATATAACAGTATTAGCACCAAATTCAAAAAGACAAAAGTATACATAAACATAGGCTTGTTTCCTGCAAGAGAGAAGCGGTCAACAGTTTTCAATGATACCGGCAAGACATCATGATGTTCCACAATATCAAATCCGTATCGCTGATCAGTATTCTTAATCCATAATATTCGTTATAGAGTCGTCATAAAAATAATGTACCTCAGTCACGCTTTGATTGTGACTGTTCATATGAGTACCATGAGAAGCGGAAGTAAACAGTTTACTCACCATTCTCCCAGATCCCCCTGCTTGATGATGACTTCATCCTTGTGTTTTGTTATAAAACGACAATTTCTGATGATGTCTTTGAGGAAGTCTGAGGAAGAGAACAGGTGAAATATTGATGCTGTCTGACGTACCAAAAAGGAAAATATGTTACATGTATTCATTGGTTCTCTACATAACAGCTGCATGTGTTTTCACGATATATGTACATGTACACAGCGAGTGGAGTGAGTGGGGAGGGGGCGTTGTAAATGTCTTGGTTTTTGTATATTTACTTTTGATTAAAAATTTCAGGACAGGGAGTTGAGGTGAGCTAAATATATATTAAATGTTTGCATACATAATGCTTGAATGTCTCATTTGGATGTAAACTAGCGCATATGCAATGTATATTCGGGCCTATAGAGCCTAACGTATTATCAAAAAGGGTTCCATTGTATAATACACCCCACTGAACCCTAATCAACTTATATTATTTTAAATTCATCTGCAGTCGACGGAGTTAACCACAACGAATCATATTACACTTATTATATGAAATCATAAAGCTTTGCTGTAACGCATGTTATGCCATCGCACGCCTGTCCTCCACGTTTCCGCCAGAAAAAAAATCTACAATTTGAATTTTAAATTACGCTTGCCTTTTCAATCATGAAAGCTACATCCACGTATCATCGAACTATTTTTTCTCGCTTATTATTCATTTATTCATAGATGTTTTTTAAACACAGACACGTACGTAAAAGATAAACTTGTCTTGGTCATGGATGTCTTTATAACATGTCCTCGAGTGGACACGGAGTAATTGATATATTATATGCGGCTGTCACTTCGCCCAAAGACAGTTTGGCACAGCTCCATAATTTAAGTAATTAAATATGTGATTTCACGACTTTAGAACGTTGGCCTACTCTACGCTCGTAGATCGTCTCATATTCAAACTTTGCTGTGAATTTCGGCATGTGATTGATATTTTTAGTTAAGAGTCGATACGGGAGAAACTTTCTTCCAGATCAGTGTAATCGGTTGAAAAAGAGGTCATCCTTATATATCATCTTCTCACGCGAAGTCCAATACTATGTGTTATTCGCCTTGATATAATATAGCAGGTGTTTTGTTCAACAAACTGTAAGGTGATGTCGTAGCTCTATAAAAATTTCGCGGTTCATGTTCGGAGATTCAAAAAGAAGTGCCTCTCTTTGACCTCTTCAAAAATTCGAATCCAATTGGCTATTCGAAGGGAATGTACACTTCCCATTTGAAAACCAATACAACTACCACTTTCAATATTTTACAGGACATTTCAAAAAGGCTTCAATAGAAAACCTCGGTGTCGTTCAGCTCCAAATTCGATTGACTATCTATGACAATATGTGTCCTCATTAAGAAGTTCAAGAAAAATGCCAGAATGTTAGTGTAATATTTAACTTGATACGTGAAGAGTTTACGCATGTGCATAAACCAAACGTGGTATTCTACGCTGTCAAAGGATCGGATTTCTTTACAATCTTTGGTCAAGCCGTACTGCCGAACTAATCCTGCGTTTGATTGTCCTACGCTTGTGTCATATTTCGGTCAGTGTCTTCAGTGACGTCAAACAGCTAAAAATGCTACGGCTTTTCTAACGTGAAGAGTACATGCCCTTGGCTCTCATCTGGTTTCCCGTTAGGGCGTGAATCACTGTCAATCAAAATATCTTCATTCGGAAGTTCGGAGCTTGTTCTTTTCATCTCGTGCTTAAGCCCAACTCACACTACGAACATTTTGTTCAGAAACACTGTTCAGAACATGTTTTGTCTCCAGTATAAGGTTCACAGAAACACAAACATTTTGTTCGAGGGGCAAGTTCGTGAAATCAAACATGTTTGATTTTCGGAACATGTTTTCGTCCTCAAAACAGTTTTTGTCTTCAGTGTGTGGTGATCGCGAACATGTGTCCGAACATTTACCAACAGTTATCCAATCAACTGGCAGCTGTCGGTCATGTGACGGAGCCGCTTTCACATGACACAACAAAATGGCAGAATGTTCGTGTTTCTAGGCACCCCGCACTGCAGACAAAACATGTTCTGAACAGTGTTTTTGTTCTAATACAACAAAATGTTCGTAGTGTGAGTTGGGCTAAATTTACCACGAACAAAAACACGAACAAAGTCTTCTGTTCTAATACAACAAAATGTTCGTCGTGTGAGTTGGGCTTTCAATAGCGACTGTCGTCGGCCATGGTGCTTGTCCTCGAGGATAGCGTCCCATGCGAGCGTCATACAGGCCTGACAGGCCGACAGAAAAGGAAAATACATTAGAAAGTGTTGAAGGCTCTGAAGCAGTGAAGGAACGTAACTAATTCAAGGGCCTTAACCCATGAAGGTTACGGCTTTTCGGAGGAGGTGAGAATGCAATAATGAACCTCTGTTCGAAGGAGAACTACAAAGGGGAGGTCACTGGTTTCCATAGCACAGCAGATTATTTCGATCAGCTATCTATTGACTGAATTTAAACTGGAATAATACGTTGATCAATGAAAATAGTGTCATCATAATTGCTTTAGCATGCGTAATATATTCTTTACCAAGAAAGTTCATCCCTTAAAGTAATTGGATATAAGTATTCTGATTTCAATTAGATTTTGGTTTAGGCTACAATATAATTTCCGACTCAATAGATCGAAGTCCGGATTTGTTCTTATCGTTATACCTCATACCTGAGATAAACTTGAGACCGGAATTTTCCTGAACCACTTGAGTGTTTGAGTAATGTTTCCGCAAATTATTTGATGGCGTTGTAGTTTTAGCAATTTATTTGATGGCGCTGTTGACACACATACTATATACGGCTGTATAAGCCTGGGAACGCAATCCCAGTTAGGCCCGAGTGACACCAGACAATGACATTGTACCATAAATCCCCATAAATAAGACAATTTATGTCAATGTCTAAATAAATATACCCACATTTGTCCGTTCATATGAACTATACTGTGAGGTCTAATGTATCTACTATTAGGTTTCATGGAATTATATAAGGTGACATTCAACTATTAGGTACGCGAAAAATGTGAATCTTTTACAACCCCTTCCCCCACCCCAACCTCCTTGGCCCATATACACATGGTGTGCGAACTTTCTTCGACCCCTCTCCTGTATGCATTGTAGCAACCACTAACGTGACACAATTGTAGCAATTGTGTCATTAGTGGTTTTCAGGTCTCCAGCTAATGTCATTGTGACAATAGCGGGCGATCCTGCAACTCTAAGCAAACGATATGGAGCACGTTGACACTTATTGTTATAACTGGAGACCATTAATTATCTGACGCAAAAATCTATCACGCATGATGTATGCGCTAGGAGTAATTTTCTTTGCTGCACTAAATCTATAGTAATTTTTCTGTAAAAATTACTGAAAAATTTACAGTAATATATCAGCGGACTCTACACTTCAGATAATGATAATCTTAGCAGTACACCTGGAATACACAAACTGGTCATATGGGCACAGAGTTCAATATCCAGCAAAGCCTATAGGATAGATCTCTTTGTTGTCTCTTATAGAATCAAACACTAAAATTATTAATACAGCAGCTCACTGGTCTCAAGTGTTATTTAAAGAAGCCTTAGACATACGCCGGCACAAACCAATTTTAAACCAAGGACTGAAAGCATCAAAGGATTTAAAATTATTTAGGTAATATCATTTATAGATTAACCTGTTTCTTTTCATAAATTAGACTGTGTATTGGTTCATAATTGTATATTCCAATGCGAGTTACAACATTTGTAGGTTTCCATCAATTCTAATGTGGATAGCCAAGAAAATTATACCTATATTATCTTAAAATGACAGTTCTTATGCGAACTTCATGACATGTAGAAATATTCAATGTAGGTACCCGCTATATCGCTATACTTTATTCATTTATGTACAGTTTACTTACTTACTTGCCAAATAAGCAGATTATGTATTGTTTTCATCAATTAGATTGTGTATTGTATCACCTGAATCAGACCATTTGTAGATCGCTGTTAACATTTAATGTCAACAACAATTTTCTGAAAATGACAGCATTTTAATATCCGTCCAATCTGACTGACATTACTGGCTTAACTATTTTCATAAATGTGTATTGCATAGATCACATTATGCCTTGTATATATACTGCGCGTATGGAGCTGTTTGTAACTTTGTTCACTGCTGAAGATGCTATAACTAATAGCGAAATATGCATAATGAAATTGTCATCCCTACTGGGAGTTGCCTTTCTTCTGTACTATAGGATAGTCAAAGGCGGGTATGTAGGATAGAGAACTGACTGGTGGATCAACTCTAAATTGAGATTGATTGATTGGTCAATTCAAATGTTTGAACGCGGGTATTTTCATGGCTTCATTGTATAGATAATTGGAATAGAGTCCAGCCATGCAGAATTTGTGAATGCATTCATCAAAGTCGCTGGCGCTTGGCGCTTGACATTGAGCAACTTCACTTCTGATGAGAAAATTATGGTGATATCGACCGTATCACACGCTCTGTCGATGGCGCAATAATATTCTTAATGTACTGACAATAACGCAATTTATTGTCTGGTCGATGTTCAGTCATTAGTTTTGGTGTCACAACGGACAAATAGTGATAAGTATACAAATATATCCAATTCCACTGATTGCGGTAAAACGTTTTGTATGTTGGTTTTCATATATATTTCATAACACAAAGATCAACGCATACATGAACATTATATTTAGAAACTGGATAAAGAAATCGGGATTGAAATAAAACTATATCATTATTGCACAACATTCAGCATCGGCATTGTTGAGTAAAGAGGTGCCTGAATGGAATAGACTCTCTAACACGGTATATCATGAACGCTCACTGAATAACCGCTCACGTATTAATGACAACTGAGTGAGCTCCAAACATACACTTCACCTGGCAAGGAACATGATATTTTAAGTAATGGTTGACAGTCAAAACTCGTTGTTGTTGATATAGAATGCGGACAAACCAATCTCAGTAATTTCAGTTCAGCAATTATCAGACAGATACGCCCACAATGAAAATTGTGGTATCCTTCAGGATCTAGATCTGCCAACTCACGACTTTTGTTTTCATTGCACAGTTCAGCATTAGGGCAATGTCAATGGAGTGAGAGTAGCTACGCGTCAGTGCGCAGCTGTCTAGCTCCTCGCCAAAATGGCGGATGAAAAATCCATATCTGCCTATGCCTTAATGTGGGAGAGGGATTTAAATGTTGATAACTGGCATATTTCCGACTTCAAGTTGTTAGTACAGATATAGAGTGAGGAGTACGATCCTTTCTTTTAAGATCGCTGTAAGAAAATATTCATTGGTTCCTCATCCCCGTCTTCCCCCTCCTCTTCCTTTATACACGCCTATAACCCTCGACATCGACAGTCACTTTATTTACCCACATAAATTATTCTCTAAATCCACTGAATATGCATACATTTTGGTAACTGGATCGAGATGTTGCCCTTTACAATCTGGCGACATTCAACCGGCACACGTGCTCCCGATAAATTATCATTGCTTTTGGATAGTTACAAAACCCATATAAGAACTTTAGCAGTGTTCTTGGTAGTGAATCAACAACCACCTCGCTGGGGGTCTAATAATACCCAGCTACCAGTCAGATTTTTGGACAGGATGCCCGGCCGCGCGCACATCGCCGAAAGTGACATCATATACAGTAAAATAGATGTGTGCCGAACATTTTGATTACTTTTCATGTCTGCATAATGCCTCTGTTGACCTAGCGTTAAAAAGAATTATCTGGAGATCATTTTCCGTGTTTATCTGTACAGAGCATATATGAAAAGTAGTTCGCTCATATGCAAAACTGAAGGAGTTGTTCGGCCGGATTCAAACTGAACCGTGCGTATACCTGGGGTTTCCCCTATACGTCATAGCAACGTAGTAAAGGTAAACTTCCGATATGGCGGCAGGGACATCAGTGGATTGAACCTGTGAAACGGAGCATGCGCTATGGGGAGGTTGGCGAACCAACCCGGATGCCGGATGCGGACTTCCAGCTTCCGTTCGGGTTAGCCTAGAGATTCCGCTCCCAGGACCGGGTGTTGGAATATTCGAATCGATTGGTAGACAAGCCCGGCAAGTTGCGAATTGTAGGAATAGTTCCAGGGCCCGGCCACGCACCTTGAAGTCTTTTTTTTTTTTTTTCATACTTTATTCTGTATTCCTGTTACACTTAACACTCCCAAGGTCCAGGATCCCTGGGGAGTGGGGTTTATTAACTATCAGATGTTAACCACCATATATGACAGGGCATCATGCATACTATGGGTGCATGGCAACATCAGTATTGTACTTAACACAGTGACATTTCCTAGGTATTTCAATGATGGACATAGGCTAATGAAAAATACATAGGCTACTGAAAAATACATACTGGTATCTATCAACTCCGACTCGGTTACATATGAAATACATAGGCTTTGCGGTTACTAACTCCGATAAACTAGGACCACGAAGATATGTTGTAACAATGTAGTACATGTATGTAAAATGACTGAAATCATATCGCAGATGCTATATATTTACGAATATTTTCAGTTATCAGTTTATACTTGGAGATTTTGGATTTCTGTAAAACATCAATACTTTGCTTCAAGTAGACTTTAAAAGTTGTTAGATAGAGAGTTTCGTTTGTATATTTTGATCTATATATGAAGTATCTTGCACAGGCAAGAACATACTCCAGTACCATTTTGATATTATATGGCAACTTCGTATGGGGAAAGTATACAAATCCAAACACTATCATTTTATCATCCATTGGGTCATCAAACTCATAGCCCCATGTACGAAATATCAAATGGAGTCATACGTGAAGATGTTCACAAAATATTTGTGCTGTAGAGCATGCATACATCGCATGTCGACACTATCAACCTGGCCAAATTTATCACACAAGTTGCTGGCCTTCACTTTGATTTTATGTAAGTAAACATTACATGGAAATAAATTATACAAAAGTTTAACTTGCAGTTGCTTTATTTTGTTTTCCACTGGTAGGTTACTTATGGTTTTATAAGCTGTCAATTCTAGTCTATCCAATTTTTCATTAGTTTGTAATGTCAAAAGCAAATTGTGAAAAAACTTACACTTGGTGCTGCAAGCATCCAAGTTGATATTGGTTATAACTGGTTTGTCTGGGAACTTTGTCAAGCAATTGCGTGGGTTAAATAAATTGCTACCAAGTTTCTTTTTAACCGCTTTGGTGTAAATGTTAAACAAAATGGTGGTTGTTACCAAATTAAACTTTTCACTAAGTCTGTCAAACTTGAGAAAATTCCCACTTTCATCTAAAAGCTGCCAGACAAAAATGATCCCAGCTCCATACCAATCCTCATCAAAGAAGGATTTTCGCTTGTAAGTGAATCTTGTTTTATTCCATATCACTTCATTAAATATGTCAGCAGAGATATTGATACTATTGTATCGATTCTGCATCTCTTTGTAAAATTTCAGCATATCCAAATAGAAGGAATTTTTTAACAATAATTTGCTAGGGAGGAAATTACAGTGAAGAACAAGTTCCAACCCATCACATGATCTAAATGCCAAGGAAAAATATCGAGCAAGCCAAACCAGTTTTAAAGCTTTGTTCATCAAGGTAAAATCAAGTGCTTTTATCCCTCCCATTTCCATCTCTAAACACATTTGACCGCGTTTAACCTTTTCTACTTTGCTATTCCATACAAATGAATAAAACAACTTGTTAACCGTTTTTACATATGAATCGTCGGCGACCCCCGATTTTTGCGGGAATCCTTCCGGCACCCGGACATCTAGTTACAGGAATAATGATGTGTCGAAATACCGGTATCGAACACGATCCCGAATTCGGACTAAGGACTCACTCGGGCTGGTTTTCAGATGAAGAAAGTGCCCGATTTGCTTTCAATTCCCGATAGATTCACTCACGACCTCAGAAACGCATTTAGGACAATGCACTGTTTTAAAATTCAAGCGCATTTACAGCTATAAGGTCCTAAACTGGGACATGTATTTCGGGTTGATAAAATTCACACTAGCAGATTATACCGACGAAATATAACCGACAACAAGGCTTTGAATATCTAACAATTAAAGTACGCAAAAGCAGGTTAAGGCTACATGTATCTCACATATGATATGATTACATAATCAGTATATTGTTATACGATCCTTGACTTACGATCCAATTAAACTGTCATTTATAACTATGAGTAAAAGCGGCCGTGATGTCTTTCTATTCTATACCTAACGTATTTTCTTTAGTGAATAGCTGGGTGTGTTTAACCCTTAACCCAGTTTAATCCAGTTTACGCCCTTTTATATGGCTACCAAACGTTACACCCCTATTCCATACACCGTGAATATGAACCGTTTTTGGGCCTGTCCCAGCTTTGTTTGGGGGGCGGGGGGGGGAAACATTTCGGCCCCACTAAATATCTCAAGGTCTACAAGAAAATGTCAAAGAAATCCAAGATAGTTGTCACACTGCAGTCATGTTGTTGGAAGTCATTCTTTAATCATTAATTAGTATATTAGAGAATAATTAGTTTTGGGAAAAGTAAATTAATTTTATGTCATTTTAGGCAAGACAAATGCGAAGAAAAATGGAGAGAAAAGACCGAGGTCACTTTGAAATTTCACCTAGGACTACGCAAATAGTCTCAAAATGACGCCAATAAGATTCGAGGAAAATTCAGAAAGTTTCAGGTCTTTCGTCTCTCCCTTCCGGTTAAGTAAAGGAGAAAGACCGAGTAACTGTACATTCGTGAAAAAGAATCGACGAGGCGCGAAGCGCCGAGTCGATTCTTTTTCACGAATGTACAGTTACGAGGTCTTTCTCCGACTTAAACGTTAGTCCAACGATAATGTATTTACTTCTTCGTCTTACACGAAGAATGAAATGAGCTCTGTCAAACCGAACAAATTGCCATGATATAGGCCCAGGTAATTACATGTGTGGAACCATTCGAACAATAACTGCAAAGGGCCAAGTACGCACACTGTACCCGATTGACGGCGTCCTACATGATGGACAGTCCATCACGTGGGAAGGAATTTACGCATACGCCTACCTGGGCTGTTGTCTATCTATTCAACACAGGAAAATCGTTCCCCGATGTCGTAGGCGATAAATAACTTACACAATGGCCGTATTATGTAACACATCATGGTTGTTTCAGGGCAAACAACACATTTGCACACGAAACAAAACTTCCACAACCCGTTTGACTGGTCCGTAACTCTCACGTTATCGTTAGATTTGTAACAAAAAAAATATATGTAATTGATATATACGTGTCACAATCTACATTACGTGAAACGCATATGAAGCAAAACATGCAGACATACAAATTACATATCCATATGTCCATACGCATGATCTCATACCAGGCCCATAATTAACGGAATGTCTGACAGGAATTCACGTTTACCGGTACACATTTCACTTGTACCCACACATATACGTGCGGCAGAAAATTAATGTGTTACGATATACAGACGCGTCATATTTTGACTGCTTAGTCTGCAATCAACGCACGGCAGGCGACAACCAAAGATTAGACCTATATTTGAGGCAGTCGGTGTTTAATGTATGTATATGAGGAAGCAGAAAGTGTAACACTCACAAAAACAAATCGTGACCGGAATCAAAGAAACTACAGTCATAGAACGCTTATCGGAGTTAAAGGTTTATGCCATTCCTACATGTATATGCAATTTGCACATTTATTACATTGTAGTCGGCATGGTATCTTTCTGTGTTGTGTTTTCTTCGCTCGTCTACTGTTTTTTTTTAAAGAACATTACTTCATTTCACCTGTTAGTTCCGGCTGAATTGAAGTCCAATTCGCTTGTTGCAGTGCTGTTTGTCATTTGTACGTTTCAGGAGACCGACATCGAGTAGTCTATTGCCCCATTCGTGTCTTCTTACATGCTTTAACTGACGGACGCGTTTCTTTCCAGAGAAAGAATGTACACTTGCTGTACATTCGTGAAAAATAATGTACACTTTTAAAAATAGAATGACGTCACAACTAGCGTTTAAGGAAATGTAGTCGCGTTTTTTTCTAGAGTATAACCCCGAATTAGACTGGGCTTCAGCCATTTACTATCAAAGAATTATGTATTGGAAAGAAGTGGAGGTAACCAGTCGAAACTTTATAGTGTGCGAAGACACATATCAAGAAAAGAAATGTCGGGTTAAATATCGTCAGATATTTACCCGGACCTTTTTAATGCATTATGCCGGTACGGTGATTCAGCCAATCAGAAGCACATGAGATTTTATTCCTCGCGAGCCCGCCAAACCAAAGGACCTTGTATCTTTAAATGGGTAAATGGCCCCAGGCCAGGTGAAATAAGAAGTACCAAAATAAAATATTTCCACTACAAGAAATTGTTCAATTGGCATCAAGTACAATATTATATTGTATACTTAGAAGAATTCCAAGGCACTGAGTCTCCTCATTCTTGAGTAACAGGGCCGTGAAGTAGTGCATTCGTGTGAAATAGTTGATTCTGAGGTGAAACAATTTTTATTGTTCTTTGTAAACATATGAAGATAAACGATAATCAGAACCAGATTTGGTCTACGACTACGTATTGGAACAGCGAGTATGCTGTATCAAGCTGGTTCTGGTTATCGTTTATTTTCATATGTTTATAGAAAGAAATATGAGGTGTTTTCTCCTCAAAATTGGAGATTTTGCACGAATGCACTACTTCACGGCCCTGTTATTCGAGAATGATGAGACTCGGTGCCTTGAAACTTTTCTGAGTATACAATATAATATTGTACTTCATGCCAATTGAACAATTTCTTGTATATGCAACATTTTATTTTTGGCACTTCCACCACACCTGTTCTGGGGCCATTTACCCATCTAAACATACGTGATCCTTTCTTAGTAACATATCTCTGTGAAATTGACAATTTAAATCGACGTGCGAGATATGAAAATTGAGCTCACTGAGCAGAAAATCTCGTTGATCTCGGATTGGGTGATGTTAGCTATTAAGAAAGTCAGGCTGGTCGGTTATCGACATCAGGATAGGCTACCGACATCTATAAATGCAAACAACCTCGTGAAAGTAGGTTACCGCCTCACTTATATATTAGGGAAAGCAGGCAAATCTCTGTCGAACTTCGGTTTGACTGGCTTCGCGCAGATGAGATTAACAGACAAAGACGAGGCAAAAACTGCCGTAAACGTGATTTTTTTTTATGATACTATTTGTACAGGGCCCCAACTTGTGAATTTGTACATCATTTCAAGTGAATTTTAACCCAGGTTTCAAGACTGTCCGACTGCTAACAAAGTTGATATCTAAAACTGCTGTGGCGAATGAGATATCACGTGTTGGACCCATGCATAAGCCGCGTCCTCCATAACCGAGTTGAATGTCGTAGCCTGAAGGCGGAGCATGGACGAAGGAGGCCCCTTAGATCAATGCCCACACTTGCTCTGTCAATCCACACGTCAACCCACGTCTGGGTTTTGGAAAAAGCGGAGAACACAACTGATCCATGGACAAAAATGTGTTTCTGTTAGGCTTAATTCAAATTACATGCTGTAAGTCGATGGAAGACTTGCACGTGTGTGGACAGTTGTATAGATATGTAAAACGGAATTTTTTGTCCAGATATTCACAAGCCAAAATTCCAAGTTGACCGAATATTATTGGTCACATGTACACGCCAATAACTTTATCATTTGGCGTACCGGTCTCCTGTCTGTGTAATTCTTCTCCCCTTCTCGGGATTACTGAAGCTCACGAACTCAATCTGTCGTACAGTGCCCTGTGGCAACTACTGATGTTGCTATTGCAAGTATATGAAAGACTTAGTCATACATCATGTGTGATATATTTTTGCCTCAAATAATTACTGGTTTCCATTTGTGACAATAAGCGTCACCATTTTTTTTTAGTGAGGGAGTCGCCTGCTATTGTCACAACGCAGTTGTGACATTAGTTGACGACCTGACAACTGCTAATGACACAATTGTGTCATTAGTATTTGCTGCAGTTCCCAGTGGTACGATAGATTGATATTCCTGCTACCAAGGGCGGGGTTATATCACAATGGGAGATAACTATGTCCGTGGGTTGCAGAATCACCAAATTTGGATCCCCTACACCACCCATGAGACATTGAATTCATTATCCTAAGGGAATTCATAAGATGCATTACAACGTTAACAGGACCAAATATTCCTACGAAGTAGGCTACCATCTGCAAATTGTCCGGTAGTCAGTCAGTCAGTCAGTCAGGGAGTCCATCCGAATCCTTTCGTCGGCAAAATAAGGAGAACCGTTGACATTAGAACCGTGATTTTTGGCGTGGAGGTGCATTAGGGGACTGTTACCAGCAAGTTCTGAGCTGACCTACTTTTGATGAACATTTATGGTGATTTTTGATAAAAATCACTGCTGATTCTGACTTGGGCAGTGCCCATCTTAATATAGGCAGGATTTCAACTGGGGCGGGGATTTTCACGAGATCAGTTCGCGTCGGAGTCCTAATGCCTACCCTACTTCGTAGGTCCTGTGACGTTAGTCACACTGCCATGTATTTTCCTACGAAGTAGGCTCTCATTTGCAAATTATCCGGTAATGAGTGAGTGAGTGAGTGAGTCAGTCCATCCGAATCCTTTCGTCGGCAAAATAAGGAGAACCCTTGACATTAGAACCTTGATTTTTGTCATGAAGGTGCTTTAGGGAACTGTTAACAGTAAGTTCTGAGCTGACTTACTTTTGATGAAAATTTGACCTGCTTAGGTGACCTATAACATTACGCTTGGACCCCCAAGTCATCTTCCTCACCCTACTTCGTAGATCCTGTGACGTTAGTCACACTACTCATGTAAAATATATAGTTCAACAAAATATCAGCTTTGCATGAGAGATGTCCGAAATAGTTCTAGTGTTGTGGTATGGCAAACTTCGAACAGCGCGTGCCACCTGAACGACTCCCGTCTTGGCTTCAAGCACTGGCCGCAATTGAAATATTGTTTACACGCTCTCAGCGCTGAGATTACTGCGCAATATAAGCCTTCCAAAGACTTTGTTTCATGAACAAAATATATCCCAACCGTATTTAAAAGGGAGTAGAGGACGTTCATTTCTAGAGGTTGAATTTTTTCATCAGGTTAGGAGAAGATGATCCATGGGAAAAAAATAGGGGATCACCATACTCGTTAAAAAAATATGGTAGCCAAAAGCATGTATACCACTTAAAAGCCATAACACTGAATACATAGGGAAATTTGGATTTTTTCTTCTTTGATGCTCAATAAATCAAACTTCCCAAGGTCAAATTTTTCCCATTTTGCTATATAATACTAAACACATATAGTGCTTGTTAAATATGTAATAAAAACAGGGGGACACCATACTTTCTTAGAAAATATTAGCGGTATAACAGATAAACTGAGCCTTTTCAGTCCTATTTCCAGGAGGGGGTGGGGGTGGGGAATCGGGGTGGGTGTGGAGAATATTATTGAAGTTCCAATTATTAGCCATTCAGAAGTTTTCTTTTTGTTGAAAGTGAATAGGAGTGAATTTGGGGGTATTCCGGAGGAATAATTTTTAACCTATGGAGCACTTTGCACCCTCCAACCGTTGAATTTAAAATGCTAATTTTTTGGTCCGTCCCATCACACTATCGACCCACCAGTAGAACGCATAAATGGTTGTGTTGTGTCTTTTGTTGATTTTTATTCCATTTTGAGATGTCTGCGTACTTTTGTTAGGAAATTCAGCTTGTTTTGAAAAATCCGACAAATCACCATGTTGTAGCCCCATAAGAGCAGGGAAATGAACGTCCTCTACTCCCTTAATCAATAGCTTACACCGTTAAAGAGGTTAGATTCTTGAATTTGTCGATGTTCTCAACAATCTATTAGAGTAGGGCGCTCCACTAGTCTCAGAAATCCCGAAAAAGTTCTTCGGAACTGTACTAGAGCAATCGACTGATTTCAGGCTCTAATGACCCCCGTGATCAAGTTGATACTACGAGATATTTTGTTCCTTCCACTCGATGAGAGAGCAAGTGTGTTCCAGATGATGCTGACTCCATAATGATGGATGACGGGCAATTGTATTGGTGATCGTTGCACTTTGTGTTCTGTACTCAGTCAAGATGTATTCCTGTTTCCGTTTATTCATTTCCCTTTGTCGGGGTTGGCTCAGTAAATATCAGGACCTTACCTTAGATTTATCGATCCCTCATACCTTTAGTGGCGGTACGGTTAATAAATCAGTGAAATAACAATGAGGAAAGTAATGGTGTCCTGGAGTAATGTGAGAGACAATTGTGTCTATAACTGACATTACAAGATCTCACGGTTAATTGTAGTTCGAGACGGCTGTGCTGATTAGACTACATACCAACATTAACGTTGTTAGTAGTAATAAGTATTTTACGTAAAACAAAAACAGTGAGATGGTCTTTTTTCAGTTTGTTATATAACTAGAGAAAACGCTATCAGAAGCCAAACTGTGGGCTTTGATTCGGTTTCAACAAAAAATCAGACCAAACTAACAATGTCTAATGTTTTACCAATCTGATCAGATCGACTGGTTACGGTATTCGAGTTGACGACCCATTTTGACTTTGTCGTTTAACCACAGAAAATACAGAAACTGCAAAGCTGTAAAATCACACGGAGGAGTTAATGTGTTATTGTTAAAAATTACAGAAGATCTTTCGGTTTTCAATTCAAGAAAAGGTGGCAAGTGAGTGTTGGATACGAATGTTATTTCAACCATTCTGAGGGTGTGAGTTTGAATCCCCCAAGGAAAGCGTACACATCCAGCCCTATGCACGAAAATACTCATTCCGTCAGTTCATTTATTTGTGAGAGATGACAGAGTGAATTCTGATTCTGTATAATACTATTATAAAATGTCAATCTCCCACGGACAGAACTTCTGTTAACAGATTGGGTTTAGGGGTGCTCTGCTTTACCAAGAATGTGTCATCCTAATTGGGTTTCAATTTTACCATAAGTGACATTAGTATATACAGGAAAGGGTTGATTGAACCCCGAAGTATTTGGGTGAATAGCTTACCTGTTTTCAATTTCTGGAAAAGCTGGGACTTTTTCCTGAACCAGGGTAGAATTGATTGCACCTCGAAGTCTTTGCGTAAATCCGGAGGCTTGGAGATGACTTCCACCACCTTGCCGTACATGGTGCGTGTTGCTGGTTCCTTCCCGGACATTTTCTCCGATGTAGTACGGAATCGTTAATTAAACAACATTCATTTGCTTTGTTAACCTGTTTGTTGATTTACCGCTGTATAACTGCTAGTAGATTAACGGTAACATAGCATATGGACGGCACTATTTGCGTGTCGTGTTGTCCCACAGCATCGACCGCGTGTTTTTGATTTGATTGAGAATGTTGACACATATACTATACGTTTCGGCTAGTTAGGTAAACTTCTCGCACGCCTCATACATTTATACACTAGCTTGCGTTGAATTATTAAGGCGATATATGCGGGTGATAGGGGTACAGTGCCCTAGACGACAACTTGTGTTGTGGCCATTCACTTGGTACTTCAGACGACGGGTCAAGATTGGATACTACGACAGGATAACGAAATCAACTCCGTTCAGAACGGTACTGAACTGCTGAAAAAAAAATCAAACAGCTCTGAAGGCATGTAAAAAAAATCCAATCAAATCGACCCCAACCCACGAGTGCGGTCCTGTTTGACCCAACTTACGAGCGATAAATTTATACTTTATTTAATGAGAGCAAAGTCAATACGGACTCTCTGAGGAAGGCTGTGTGCTCGGCTGAGAAAGAACGGTGTTTATTGTCTTCGCAACGGCTCTAGAGGATATGTCAAGAAAGGTCCCGTCAGAAAATGAGGCTCATCAAAGAACCTCACAAGACAGTGAAATGGAAATTTTAATCCAAGTTTTGTGGGGAATCTCGAATTACCGCAGTAAGGTTTTCCCACCCAGGTGTGTAGATATTTTGGAGTACGGTAAACCCTCCAATAATTCGATCAATCATTTCTATTAATTCGACCACTCAACTTTGTTAATTCGAGTAATTACATTTATGCAACTGTTCTCGCTAACATCTAATGATGATTTTGTGGTGTGTTACAATTATAATTTGAATATATGTAGAAGATTTTAGAGAATTGGCTTCAATTACGTGATTTGAAAAGATCGAATTATTAGGGATTTTACTTCGGACTGACTGGACAGTTCGAAGAGATCTATAAGCACGGTGAGATACTTGCTTAAAGCACTCGATCTCCAGTCTATCAGGGCAGATAATGGGCACAAAACACGACTTATACCTGTGTCAATCACGTTACTCTTTCAATGGAACAACCGCGGAATGAAACGCTGTGGAGTATGAGTGCATTTGTCTCGCATATAAACACAGCGCTCAAATACGACGAGCTCACTGCATTATTGAAAAGTATTTACAAATCTCGTTGGATTGTGTGGGTTAAAAGGAGGCCCTCCCAACCGACTGTCAAAATGAATCACCCAGCTAGTTCATTATTATCGCGTGCGAATCTCACAAAGGCTGTAAAATACACAGCAAACTGTTTTATTAAAAGTTGAGGCCAACTGAAGAAAGTGGCTTCCGATCGATAAATGTCGGAAACTTGTAAATCTTTTCTGATGTAACTTTAATATTGTGCTTGACTCATAACACAGACACATTGTAATCGACATTTCCCAAGTCTGTTCGTCCATCTATTCGACATATATGTACCCAAGCTGCAGGCTTTGATTTTCATGAAGTTGTAGTTTGCGGGCCGCTTTCCATAACAGATTTAGCGGTCCATCAACCCAATGTTTTAACCTGCATATACATTTCTCTATATCCATATATTTTACGAGTCTATATACAAATCTGTTGTTAATTATTCGTCTTAAGTCCATTTGTACTGTTCATTGGGAAGTAGACATGTCTGTTTCTTTTGTCCCTGTTCCCAACTTTTGCACACAGAGAAAGAATACTACAAACACGTCCCTGTAACTGTGCTCTAAAGGTGTAGGATATCAGGCTTCTTCTTCTAATAATTCTTGAACCTTGAATTCAATTATGACGCTTTGTTTCCAGGGGGACGCTCCTCTGGTCCAAAGGAATCGATATCTGCGTCTAGTTGGCGTCACTGGAGTCGGTAGCTATGGTCTCCTCCGAGGGGCCTCGTTCACACCCTTTATCTGACTGTTTTTCTTCATTCGATCGCGTTGTAGTTTTAAGAAGAGGACACTGGCGGTAACACGTTGGTTCTACTAGCCAATCAGCTTTTTGGTTATGATAATGTCGTCAGCAGATAGGGTAGAACTGCCCCACAAGCGTATCATAACCAGCAATCTGATTGGTTAGTAGCAACCACGTGCTACTAATTCTAACCGGATGTGATATACGATCGGATGTTGGGTGTGTTGTCGTCAGGTTAAGCGAAGTTTTCATAATGAACGGCTCGTGGACTTTTTAGAAAATCTGGTTAACGGATGAAGTGATATCTTTAAAACACTGGAACGCTTAATTCAAACTTTCTTTCAAAAAGAAATCAGGTATTTCTATTCAATTATGGCGGAGACTGCAAGAAAACGCAGTCAATCACAGTTTCCGAAGAAAATGGTTTTACTTTCTCTTTATTTAGGGACGACATTGTACTCCCCCCCCCCCCCCACAATTCGATTTAATGTCTTTTCCATATAGCCTTCTACGATGAGGCCGTTTCATTGGTCCCCAACCGCAAGTACAATGTATATAAGTATTTGTCGTTTAGGTAACTGCGTTATTCGAACTGATTTAGTTGCACGTATGTCATTGATTGTTTACATTGACTTCATATAAATATTGAACTTCAAAAGAAATGAGACTTTGTGAACCCTAGTGCTTGTCTTGCTATCTGCTATGTATTTTGAACTCAGAAATGTATTGAGAGAGTCGCTGAAATTTAAATTGAAAACAGAAAGATACGGGTTTCATTTCCTTATCACAAAGTACCTTTCCTTTCTCATAAAGTACGTAAACAAAACAATTTTAAACATTATTAGACTGGTATGAGGCGCCGTTTGTGACAATATTGTCAACGACAAATATATAGAGTTAAAACCAAAATATAAAGTCGCCGTTTGTGACAATATTGTCAACGACAAATATATAGAGGTGAAACCAAAATATAAAGTCGCCGTTTGTGACAATATTGTCAAACACAAATATATAGTTAAAACCTTTGTAAATATATATAAAACGATATAAATAGGGCCTATATATAAAGTTTTTTTTTTTATTTTTATAAATATTTTTTGAACATAAATAAGATAGGAAGTTAAGACGTTAAATTTAACGTAAATATAAGGTACACGAATTTGTAAAGTGTACATGTAAACCGGATATGCCCAAAGGAAGCTGCGCAATCGATGTGCGCGCGAGTAATACTGGTTAATCAAAACTGCAACTGGGTTCTGAAGCGAAACTATGACAGCGGTGAAAGCCACTCGCATGTCACAGATGTGTCGAATCAAACAATAAGATCACGTACCTGAACATATATCAGTTCACTGCCATAGTGATTTAGTAAAGGCCTATTCCAATTTTCAACAATTACTGTTATCATTTACAATCGTACTTCAGAGTTATCACATCAATTAGATATAAATACATCTACTTATAAATCACCATAAGGTATCCTAGCCTGCAGCCAATATCACGGCCTGCCCCTTTGATGTTCAATCTGCGATTCCGTCGGCCAAGTCGCTGGTTGCTATTTGCCGCATAGAAACATCAACAGAAGTTGAAATAAAACATGAAAATAACGATATATAAATTATGCGCAACACAAATATTAGGCAATTTGAAATCATACTGAATATGAGCATATTTCATTGACTAGAATATGACCATTCATAGCCTAGTTATAGGATTTGGAATTATATTGTCGTTTTGTATCATTTATCGTTTTTCGATAATTTCCGCATTTCCAAACAAGACAAAAATTAGCAGCGAATTTGGTATAAGTACAGCGAATGGGAAACTAATGGCTCATGAGGAACACTACATTGGCCTTTTTTCACTTTTGCGCTGCCTCGAAGCTGTTACTAGTAACTGAGGAATCAGTCGAAGCCGTTTTACCCCTGCGTGCTAATCGCTAATTGATCTTCAATACGTGTGTATTGAAGAGCACTTCTGGCCCGATGGGTTCTTGATGGGCATCGGTGTTAACCCTATTATATACGGTGACGAGTGAGTGAATAGGGTTTAACGTCGCTTTCAACATTTTTTCAGCTATATCACGACGGGGAAGGGAAGGGAGGGGAGTGGAAGGGGCGGGGGTATACCTACTTGTAACAGAGCAGATCTAATGTTGACATTTTATACTGCTGTCCCACCGAAATATCATGCCGCAGGCAGACATGACACCCCACTCAGTCACGTTATACTGACACCGAGCGAACCAGTCCTTGTTCTATCCTCTCAATACTGAGCGTGAGCGAGGAAGCAACAAGTTCCATTTTCCATTTGTCTTTGGTATGACCCGGCCAGGGATTGAACCCAGTAATTACCGCTTACGAATATCAACAGTTCATTTTATTCAAATTACGTTATACTAACTTAAAACCTAAAAAGTTTGAGATCAAGTAAGCGTATCATGCTATAATAAATGATCTCGTTAATGAAAACGAGGAACGGTGAACGCAACAGTACAATCCACACTGGTGGTTCCCACAGTAGGTGCCATTGTTCTTTCATAATTTGAGAACGGTACGTTTGATGATACAAGCATTGTGCAACCGGTTCCTCATGAGCCATTAGTTTCCACATTCGCTGTACTTATACCAAATTCCCTGCTAATTTTTGTCTTGTTTGGAAATGCGGAAATTATCGAAAAACGATAAATGATACAAAACGACAATATAATTCCAAATCCTATAACTAGGCTATGAATGGTCATATTCTAGTCAATGAAATATGCTCATATTCAGTATGATTTCAAATTGCCTAATATTTGTGTTGCGCATAATTAATATATCGTTATTTTCATGTTTTATTTCAACTTCTGTTGATGTTTCTATGCGGCAAATAGCAACCAGCGACTTGGCCGACGGAATCGCAGATTGAACATCAAAGGGGCAGGCCGTGATATTGGCTGCAGGCTAGGATACCTTATGGTGATTTATAAGTAGATGTATTTATATCTAATTGATGTGATAACTCTGAAGTACGATTGTAAATGATAACAGTAATTGTTGAAAATTGGAATAGGCCTTTACTAAATCACTATGGCAGTGAACTGATATATGTTCAGGTACGTGATCTTATTGTTTGATTCGACACATCTGTGACATGCGAGTGGCTTTCACCGCTGTCATAGTTTCGCTTCAGAACCCAGTTGCAGTTTTGATTAACCAGTATTACTCGCGCGCACATCGATTGCGCAGCTTCCTTTGGGCATATCCGGTTTACATGTACACTTTACAAGTTCGTGTACTTTATATTTACGTTAAATTTAACGTCTTAACTTCCTATCGTTATTTATGTTCAAAAAATATTTATAAAAATAAAATAAAAAAATAACTTTATATATAGGCCCTATTTATATCGTTTTATATATATTTACAAAGGTTTTAACTATATATTTGTCACAAACGGCGACTTTATATTTTGGTTTCACCTCTATATATTTGTCGTTGACAATATTGTCACAAACGGCGACTTTATATTTTGGTTTTAACTCTATATATTTGTCGTTGACAATATTGTCACAAACGGCGCCTCATACACTGGAACGACCAATGTGGCAAGTAGTAAAGAAAGAGCAAATTGGGTCCGATTTTGCCGCAGATGGCCACCAGGGGGCGCCACCAGTCTCGTGACGTCACTTCCGGTGCCGGTCACGTGACCGGAAATGACCTTTGACCCCAGGCTTCCGGTCACGTGACCGGAAGTTACAGCGCCTGGGGTCAAAGGTCATTTCTGGTCACGTGACGTCACGAGACTGGTGGCGCGCCCTGGTGGCCATCTGCGGCAAAATAGGACCCAATTTGCTCTTTTACAATAGCGAATATTAGTAATGGTGCAACAAAAAAGGGACTGGTGGCGCCCCTGGCGGCCATCTGCGGAGAAATGGGCGCCAATTTCTCCTTTTACAATAGCGGATATTAATAATGGTGCAACAAAAAAGGGCCGGATGGCGCCCCCTGTCGGGAGTAGGTCAATAAGGGTCCACATCCCCTTTTACAAAGCGGATCTTAATAATGGTGCACAGGGGTTCACTTCCGGGGTCCCCTGACAGCCCGGAGTTATCTCCCCCTAGTTCCAGTTTTTGCCACCAGGGGCAACGAGGGCACCCGGCCATATATACCAGTCATCAAGGTCAATACGAGCCAATTAGCCCTTTGTGGTTAACTACGGTATACAAAAGAACCCAAACTCGCAATGTTGTATGAAAAAAACCACATTTTATAACAGAGAACACAACATATATACAACAGTTATTCCTCTTATTATAACAGTCCGGTGGAATATCCGCAGTGTCAGCTTTAGCGTTTATAAAACATATATACAACGGTTCCTCTTATTATATACATTACAAAGTCCAGTGGTAGTGTAAGTTCATATTTATCCCTCTAATACGTTGTAGTCACACCATCGGAGAGCACTTTGCGCTTGGGGTAGGTAAAGGCGTCCCGCGATGAGATGAAATATTTTTTTTTATTCTGATGACAATAATACGGGATATCATATTAACAGAAAATCACCCTTTTCAACATGACGGGTCAATTATATAAATAATATTATTAACTGTAATAATCAAGTTTCAATTCTCTTACACAATATATACAAGCGTCACTCAACGGGGTCAAATATATAAATAATATTTTAACTGTAGTATTAAAGTTTGAATTGTCTTACACAATATGTACAAGAGTGACTCACCGTTTTCAATATCAGGGGTATGAGTTTAATTCAGGCAAATTGATATAGTTACGTAGCTCCAGCTGAAAATGCAGCTTACATATTTAAATTGATATAGTTACGTAGCTCCAGTTGAAAATGAGCATCATCCCGATATCGGCTAGCTTTGGTATTCAAGAAGTTTTTCATGTCACTTTCCGGGATATCCTCATGCACACGGAGGCGAAAGGTCTGTTCAACATGTACCGCTTGTACATTCTGTAAGGCCTTATTCCAGGTGGTCGTTGGTACAGGGCGTATGCAGGTATGCCGCAGTCCATTATGTGTTGTGCATCCCATGCAGGCGTTGAGTTTGCCAATTTCCTGGCTTAATTTATGTAGGTAAGCGGTTTTGTACACTTGGAACAGATAGTCCGTTATATCCAGTCTTAAGATGTGCGAAACTTCTGGGGCAATAGTTTGCAGTTTACGCCATGCTTTTAGGTGTAGAGCGGCCCCAGTGGTCGATGGACGCCACATGTCGGTCTCCGTATCATATTGCCAACACCTGCTGTGTAGTAAGGGCTGATCTTTGTACAGCGTATAGCTGACAACCACGGATTCGTGGATGTATATACGCCTCTCTTCTGTACCTGCGTTTTCGATGAATGATTCCATTTCTTGGAAAGCGAAACACAGTTGGTGCCAGGCGGTAGGTGACAAGTCAATGCCCCGGGCAGGTCGCTTCCCTCTAGGGGCTGTGGTGAATAGGATCCGTTGATTGTTACCGATTTTCAAGGTCACATTCGGTGAAAGTTCCCAGTGCCGCTTAGCCACTTTCATCGCTTCGTCAATAATGGAAAAATATGGCATATTTCCCATAGGCAGTTCGTTCTCCTGGCCGTTTCTTGGCTCGCGCAAATCAGCTTCCCTAGCCATTCCCGTCGACGCATCAATAACATTTCCAGTGTCAGATTGTTGGGGTCTGGTGGTAGGCATGGTTGTGTCGATGGCAGTCTCCGGTCTGGGCATTGGTGGTGGTGTTGCTGTAAGATCACGAAGAACCGCATCGACAGCGGCCGTATATTCAGGATGAAGATTGTCCATGTATACCGTAGGCTTAGAATAGTCTGGATTCATTGCTCTGCGTAACAGGGCTTCGCCTAGACATTGAGAAAATGGATACAGATCTCGAAAACTGTCCCTTTTTATAGAAAAATACCCACCCACGCTCGGGAAAACTCCCAACGATCGACCAACGTATTTTTCAGCCGCCAATCACAGACTTGCAAAATCAGTGTCATGCCAGGGAAAAACCCCGACGATCGACCAACGTATTTGTCAGCCGCCAATCACAGTTGCGCAAAAATCGGTGCCATGCCAACGTACGCGATGACCTTTAGCGACGTATACCAAACGTACCGACTGGGCTATAGCCCGAAGCCAGGTTCGGGGAAACCCCCTTTCGGAAATATATTTGTTCTCATATAAATGCCCTTTTTCAAACTGAAGCCCAGTTTTCAAACTTTTCCCATACAGCGAACCCCCTGATGTGTCCTTTTGGAGTTGTGGCGAACCACAGTAAAATCCTGGCTACACCCCTGATTGTTTACATTCTGTGTCATTTGAAAAAAAATGTCTAGTTTTGTTCATTAAAACAAATGCATAGTTTTGGTGTTGTAGCATGTTATTGTGGCCAGCCTATGATAGAGTGCCACCGCAGTGTCGAGCGTTTATTGTCCAGTTTGCACAAGCAAAGAAAAATTACAACGTTCGTCAAACGTATGCTGAGCGACAGAGCATGACGTCATCGGGGGACCTTCATGTGGTCTTCCGTGGTATGTATGAATGACTTAGATATGAATGAATGAATTAGTTTGATATAATTTTGTTTGGTACGGATGATTTAAAAGGGTGGAAATCATCCGTACAGGTCTGTTTCCGTCTGTTTGTGTAAGAAAAATGGCTGCCCAAGGCCAATTTCCCCGGATAATAGTTTCATTCAAACGGCAGCCCCATCTGTACACTCTGACGCAAGGGAGACAACTCGGTCTAGACCAATTCCTCTTGTAGGCAAAGGTTATGTCCCCTGAATCGCACATTTCTATCTATTTTGCCTGTATTAGGGGGTGGTCGTTTTTTGTGGATTTTACTATGGGCTGTGAGGTTGATCATGTAGAATACGATGGGAAAAGCTATAACAAAAATTTTTAAGTACCGGGTAGGTGATGGGCTGGGTGTGGGGTTGAAATATCGGCATTCTGCGCATGCGCGGTGGCCAAAGGGTATGGAAATAGACGTTTTGGAGCTAGGGGAGCCACTAATGGTCCAATGGGGTCGAGTGAGGTATCAAAGTGAAGCATTCGTGAAGGGCCATCTGATGGGCTGGGTGTGGGGTTGAAATATCGGCATTCTGCGCATGCGCGGTGGCCAAAGGGTATGGAAATACACGTTTTGGGATCTAGGGGAGCCCCTAATGGGCCGATGGAGTCGTATGAGGTATCAATGTGAAGCCTATGTGAGGGGGCATCCGCAAACAGGGAATTGTGAGCAACGCCCGCCAACGCCAAGCTCAACGCTTCAACGCCCTGGTGAATTAGCCCAAAAGCTCTGATTTTCATGGAATTGTCGCTAATTCATTGGAAATGCAGTGACGCCCATCAACGTCCGCCTTAACGTCCTAACATAACGCCTTGACGCCATGATATAGACAGATGAGAGAACAACAACAACAAGGATGAGATAACAACAACAACAACGAGTTTTTTTCATATAGTTTATTTTCCCCTCCATCATAACATACCCACGCTGGGGGAGTCGCGTTGGGTATGTTTACAATTCAAGAATACTCTTGTCCAATCAGAGACCGCCATTTTGTCCTGCCATATTTGTTCTTGCCCGTTAGATGTATTCTCGGCTGCACTTGTCCAATCAGAAGCCGTCCTTAAGAAAGTCCCATCTTCGGCCCTGTTCGCTCTCATCCGTTTGTTCTAATCGTCGTCGGTCAGGCCTGGATATTCGTCGGGCAGCATATCCTGAAACAGTTGTTTGCGCATTCTTATCGCATTTTCCAGGGCCTCGATGGGTGGTAATCCCATAGCCTGTTCCAAGTGACGCTTGGTCTTCATGATGGACCTGTGCGTGGGGTCGCCTTTCATTTCAAGCGGTAGTAAGGTATACTGTTCATAGATCGCCATGGCTGTTTTCCTGATGCGGGGCCGCATTTCGGTGTACGCCTGTTGTAATTACAAGCGTCTAGTCCGTCATTCATAATCCAGCCGTCGTCCATTAGAGAATATCCGCGTCCATAATCCAAAGACCTATTCCATTTCCATATAACAGTATTAGCACCAAATTCAAAAAGACAAAAGTATACATAAACATAGGCTTGTTTCCTGCAAGAGGGAAGCGGTCAACAGTTTTCAGTTATCCTGTCCCGCGTCCTCGATCGCTTCAGCGCGAGTATTGATAGCTGCTGTCACAATACGATCCCAGAAGGTAGGTTCTGCCTCACTTTCCTGGGATGTAGGCTGACTATGTGAGGTCAAGCTCTCCATATCAGTAGATAGACTGTCAGCAATCTTGGATTCGGTATCAGTCGATGCACTCTCATCAATCTCTGTATCAGCATCTGCCTCAGCGGACTCCTCGGCGTCTTCAATCCCATGTATATTTTTCTGGTGTCGCATCATATCGTAATGTCTGGTGAACGTGCGTTCACACTCAGAACAAGTATAAGCCATGTTGACGGTTGAACGTCGACTGAGCGTGTTTTAGCAGTTCACTTGCTTTTATAGACGGCCGTCAACGCTTAGCTTAACGCTTCAACGCCCTGGTGAATTAGCTCAGAAGCTGTAATTTTACTAGACACCAATACCTCGAAATGCAGTGACGCCCATCAACGCCCGTTGTTACGCTTTAACGCCCATTTCCCGTCTCCAGCTGGGTCCCCATAAAGGTTTGAAATGCCTCATGCAGGGTCAGCAGATTCTGGGCACGGGTAGTTGTGTTGGTATCCTCATTGGATATTATCTGTTTCTTATGCAGCAGAAGACATACGCGTGTCACCCACTGGATGTCATCTACATGTATGAGCGTGGTAAGATGTGAAGGCATGCGTTGGTGCTGAACGGTGACTCCACCTTGCGCTGTATCAATAATAGCATCGACATTGGCTTGACGTAAGGCTTCGGCTAGAATATCCTCGTTGTCGGTTTCAAACAAGTTGGACCTCATGGTGAAATGACGGGACTGGTGCCGTGTGGTCTATTTATAGTGAGACGCTTTTGGTCTTAATGATGCGTTCGAACAAATGTTTCTTTTGTGCTATTGCGGTGACATACGCCGCTTTCCAGTTCATGCCCCAGGTTTTCAACATCGACGCTGTTCTTTCGATTTCCATATGGACCGGGTCCTTGTCCAACAATTTCATATGGGTCAAGAGGTCGCCATACTGCTGACGTAAAGCCCGTCGTAGTCTGGGTGCCAAAGTATTATGGGCTAACATTGCGGCTTCCTCTTTCGAATACCCTTTGCGGTGAAACTTGTTTCCTGTGGCCGCCAACATCTCCCCCAGCTCGGCGTCCATTCTTTCTGTGAACAAATCCTTCCATAGCCTCGAGTTCACATTATGTTCATTCCCTTGTACGGGTACGGGTTGGTCTTTCACGGTTGGATGGTATTCGGGGACTAATGGTATGAAGGGGACCTGTTGTACGGGAGCGGGTTGCTGTTTTTCCAGGAGTGGACTCGGTGGATGGTGTAGAGGTTGCGGTGATTCCTCGCCGGGTAACAGGTGGGTCGTCAGCCGACGATCTTCGGGGGTATGGGCTTTTAAATCTACGAACAGGTAGCCGTACGGACGACTTGTCGCTCCTTGAAACGCCTGCATGAAATGGTCGATGTTCTGAGGATAAATTCGACTACCAAACACACGGGTTTGAGCTCTGTCGATGGGGTTGGAGAACAACACAAAGTATTGGCAGTTCAAGGCAATATCTCTGGACGCCTTCCCTTGAGGAAAGAGATTCTGAGTCAAATAGATGACGGACAGATTGCGATGATGGGACCCTTTGGTGAATAGGTCGGCGATTTTCGAATTGTCCTTGGCCGCACTCATCAGATCATCGAGCACTACCACGTTGGTCTGCTCGGAATCGAAGTAATAGGGTTCGTCTATGTCGTGAGGAATTCCTGGGACAAAGCTCACATTCTGTAGTCGCGTAGTTTCGTAAGCGGGCTGCCATTGGCTATAACACCAAACAACACGTGTCGGAGCTGGGGTTGCCACACCTTCCTCTAAGAACTTCATCACCCAGGACGTCTTTCCACACCCCGTGGGGCCGCTCACCGTCATCGTATAGGGATGTTCTACGCCACTTGGTGGACCTATAGCGGGACTTGGTGGTGTCTCTTGTCCATGCGTTAGACGCATATGTCTGAGCATATTGTCGCGACGAGAGAGTGTCTTTTGATAGAACGGACATGTACTCAACATGGTACCCGGTCAAAGGATGGATACAGACTGAGGCTAATGGTGTACAAACGATCTTATATGACCACTCACTCACTCACTCACCGTCGTTAATGCGTCCATGCGTTAAGACGGGCCTCACGGGCGTTGTGCACGCCTCACTCACTCACTCACTCACACTCACTCACTCACTCACTCACACTCACTCACTCACTCACTCACTCACTCACTCACACTCACTCACTCACTCACTCACTCACTCACATTCACTCACTCACTCACTCACTCACTCACTCACTCACACTCACTCACTCACACGCGCGCATACACTCACACTCACAGGTAACTCTACCAGGTAGTTGGATGGAAAAATGGGCGCCACCAGTGCCTTTTTTGTTGCACCATTATTAATATCCGCTATTGTAAAAGGCTAAATTGAAGCCGATTTTGCCGCAGATCGCCGCCAGGGGGCGCCACCAGTGCCTTTTTTGTTGCACCATTATTAATATCCGCTATTGTAAAAGGCTAAATTGGAGCCGATTTTGCCGCAGATCGCCATGCTGACACTGCGGATATTCCACCAGACTGTTATAATAAGGGGAAATAACTGTTGTATATATGTTCTATAAACGCTAAAGCTGACACTGCGGATATTCCACCGGACTGTTATAATAAGGGGAAATAACTGTTGTATATATGTTGTGTTCTCTGTTATAAAATGTGTTTTTTTTATACAACATTGTGAGTTTGGGTTCTTTTGTATACCGTATTTAACCACAAAGAGCTAATTGGGTGGTATTGACCTTGATGACTGGTATATATGGCCAGGTGTCCTCGTTGCCCCTGGTGGCAAAAAATGGAACTAGGGGGAGATAACTCTGGGCTGTCAGAGGACCCCGGAAGTGAACCCCTGTGCACCATTATTAAGATCCGCTTTTTTAAAAGGGGATGTGGATCCTTATTGGCCTACTCCCGACAGGGGGCGCCACCCGGCCCTTTTTTGTTGCACCATTATTAATATCCGCTATTGTAAAAGGAGAAATTGGCGCCCATTTCTCCGCAGATGGCCGCCAGGGGCGCCACCAGTCCCTTTTTTGTTGCACCATTACTAATATCCGCTATTGTAAAAGAGCAAAATTGGGTCCTATTTTGCCGCAGATGGCCACCAGGGGGCGCCACCAGTCTCGTGACGTCACTTCCGGTGCCGGTCACGTGACCGGAAATGACCTTTGACCCCAGGCGCTGCAACTTCCGGTCACGTGACCGGAAGCCTGGGGTCAAAGGTCATTTCCGGTCACGTGATCGGCACCGGAAGTGACGTCACGAGACTGGTGGCGCCCCCTGGTGGCCATCTGCGGCAAAATCGGACCCAATTTGCTCTTTCTCTACTACTGTGGCATTAATCACAAACTAACCACACCGTACAGTTGTCCGTAATCTTTGTATACTGTAGGATATTAGTAGTGTAAAAATAAGAGCATGAGGACAGGCGTACTTAAATTTTGATGTAAGATTATTTAACTTGATGCACACACAGGGTGTTTACCAGGAACTTTTATTTAACGCATTTTTGGCCTAACTGGCTAGACATGAAAGTCCATCGGAAGACATATAAGTGACAGAAATTAACGTCTTCCCATCGCAAACAACCAGGCAGCCATATTTGAATTTTGTATCATAAATTGTCGGGGTGGTTTCTCAAAATTTCTGTACAGCCAGGGGGCCAAGATGGCTGTAGCAGCTAAAAAAAGCAACGCCAGCTTTCCTTCTTCTAATACAAAGCCACTTCCTTATGGTATAGAAACGAATCTGATCGGATATCTACGGTTGCGATGTCAGTCAACGTTGTAACTACTTCCCACAAGAAAGCAAAGTGGTCTACAAATCTCGCGTGACTGGCCTTCAGGCTTCTGGATCTAGGCTAGAACGTATAAGGCCGTTTATACGTTCCCTTCGACATATTTGATCCAGTAGAGCCACGACAAAGATTCTTTTCTTACCGCCCATCGTCCCCGCTGTTCCGCCTCTTCTCAAGTAGAAAGATCGAAAACTCAACTGACCGATCGCTGTATATGTTCTGCCCATCGCAGAATCTACATTTTCCCGGGACACGACTCGACGTGACGTTCTTTCTATGGAGTTCGCAGATTGTTTCGCTCGTATTCTATACTGATGGGGATTACTGTCATCTGGAACAGTCATACCCACCATTCGACCAGAGAGGTTCTTCTGTCGCTCGGGGAATTACAAGATTTTTGCTAGTGCCAACCCGAGAAAGAAACTGTTCATCACAGTTGCCAGGACCGCCATTCCTCTACCTCTCCTTATTCCCGTAGGCGGAGTGAGATTCTTTACCATCCCCCGGGGATCATTATAGTTTCCTCTGCTATCCACATGGAGGTCTTTACTCACGGCTTCAAATGCAGGAAGATTCTTCGCCATCCATATAACTATCAGAGTGAGATTTGTTACCTTCATCGTCAGGGTTTCTCTTGCTATACATGTGGAGGTCTTTGAATTGTCGTTTTGCCCTACCTCACGGCTGCAGTCAGAGGTAGATTCCGAGTTGACCATCAGTGTTACCCTACTATCCTCATGGAGGTCTTTCATATGTCGTTTTAATCTACATCAGTACCTCGTGGTTCACGTTGGAGGGAGCCTCTTCGCCTTCCATTTGATCACGGCTCCAGCCAGAGGGAGACTTTACCTTTCATTTGACCGTCATGGTATCCCTTGCTATCCAAATGGAGGTCTTTGAACTGTCGTTTTGCCCTATCTCACGGCTCATATTGGAGTGAGACTCTTACCTGGGACACGAGGGTTTCCCCTTCTATACACGTGGACGTCTTCGAACTATCCGTTTGTCTAGCCCACGGCTCCAGTTGGAATGACATTCATCACCTCCATAGGACCGTCAAGGTTTCCCCTGCTATCAACATGAAGGTCATTGAACTGTCGTTTTGCTCTAGCTTAAGGCTTCAGAAGGAGTGAGATTCATTACCTCCAAAGGAACCTCAGGGTTTCCCCTGCTATCAACATGAAGGTCATTGAACTGTCGTTTTGCTCTAGCTTAAGGCTCCAGACGGAGTGAGTTTTGTCACTTCCATAGCACCCACGGGGTTTTTGGATCTCCTCCTCCCCCCCAATGGAAGTTTTTGAAGGGATCAGCGAACCCTGGGATTCCACGTAGAGAATAATGTCTTAAAATGATATGTAAAGTAAATGTATGTGGATTATGTAATTAGAGTATCTATAGTTGTATTAAACAGAACATCATGTATATCATATTGATTTATAATTTTCCATGACGTAAATGTTTTGTATATGTTAAATATAACTAGAAAGTCAAATGGATTCAGGCATCAGGTGTGATTATTTTCAATATCGATGTGTGCTTATATCTCTGGCGATCTAGGACCTCGGAGCTTCCGGGCCCTAGGCGGCCCCTGGACCCTCGCCTGTTGGGCTGTGAGGATTTCCTTATTTTAGCTTTGTGTAAATGAATCGTATCGGTACGTGTATTGGTTTCTTATGTTCCATGACGTAAAAGTCATCGCTTTGTATTTAATAAATATATTAGAAAGTCAAACGGATTCAGGCATGAGGTGTGTTTCTTTTTTCAATATCGATACATGCTTATAAATGCGAAACAAACGCGAAAATAGAACCATAAATCTGCATACATTATGTTCAGATTTATTTCCGGAAAAACGCTTAGAACGTAGGACCCCAGAGCTTCCGGGCCGCATCGGGACCCTTGCCTGTTGGGCTGTGATAGTCGATCTAAATGAATTTTCGCTGGATCCGCCCTTGGATTCCATTCTTTTTTTCTGGTTGAACTGGTTAATTCTAGAGCACACTCCTAGATAATATCTAAATCAGAAATATTCTGAAGATTAACAGCCCAACTTTGCAAGTATAATCCACAGCAGGGTGTATTTCAGGCATTTTACAAACAAAAGAAGAAGAACAAAGGGTGATATTGAATATTTTACTCTTCGCAATAACAACATTCCTTTCGACGCTATCGATGATTGCTTTCAATAAATAAACAAATGCTATTGTATTATAAAATCAAAACCCATTCACATTCATCTCACCCAAAATTAAATGTTTGTATTTGCCAAGTTGATTAAGACTCTTAGGTTAGTTTGGTTTAGATTTTGCGAGCTGGTGTTTGGGTACTGGGCTACACATAAACTGACCTCAGGCAGGATGTCTCAACTTACAAAATACTCGGCATACAATCGATAGTGCACCTCTATGGGTACTCGCTCACTCTTCAAGTTATAAAAGGCTCCACTCGGAGTCACCCGTCTACCTGACCGTACTTCGTGGTTCCTGAACAAAGACTCAAACTATTATTTTATAATAAAATGTTTTTCATGGAACATTACGGATGTTGGTGGTTATATCCACACAAAAACCATACTCGTGTAAACCATAGTTTCGCCATTCAAGCAAATAAAATGTGAAAGTTACTTCTCCTCACAACCTATACACCAGCGTTTTAGATAAAAGTTCGATAAAATTAATCTAGGAAGAGTTGAGCTGATTTCATTTTAGCCGATTAAACTACCTGGCATATCTAAATTGCAAATAGAGGGATAAACATATAGCAAATTACAATTAAACCAATCTTAATCAATGCTCCCCAATCGTATATGTCGCTATGTAGCGACATATCCAAATGGGGAAGCAGTTAGGATTTAATTTTAATTAGATTGCAATTAAACGGACATTCATGATATTAGAATTCGGTGTACAACATTGCAGCATCTTTCTTTTTCAACACCTGCTCTGGTACTAACAATCGGATGTTAGATCGGCATCTTGATGTGTTCTATGGTTATCGGATTGTTCCGTGCGATGAGAAAAAGAAAGGAAAATTAAGATCTGTACGCCACAGGAAACGAATTTCGAGCGGAACCCTCCATTTTCACTCTGAGATAACCCTTCTATATCTCCAAGGGCGGAGAGTATCTCTTAGATGGACACTATCGACTGTATGCCGTGAAATGGGGGACAATCCTGTTGAGAGGTTGATATCTACCGTACTTACTCGGACAACCACAAAGAACTTCCGTTCCGTCTTGTTGAATTCACATCATCCGACTGCAGCGACCAGGGGGACAATCTTGAACCGTAATATCGGGTTCCAGCACATAGCTAACATGGAAGTCGGGAACCCTTACACCGATACACTGATGCCTGAATTCCAGGCTCATCAATCATCCCATTTGCGTACGCGTCTCCATCCATAAGATGGTTTGCGAATCGTGTGTCGCCATTATTGCGGATGGATATCCGATATTTTACCGTATCGGTCTTCATCCGGCGGAGAACAGACTCGAGAAATCTGATAAATTACACGCTTTTCATACTACTTCTGAAAAATATATTTTCTGAGCTCAAAAGATACCGATATGAATAACTTCCGTATCATCCAAGAGGTGTTGTAGATCTGTAATTAGGACAGCACCTGACTCGAAAATGGCGGGTTACGTTGGAATGACGTCGGTAGAGACTGTCTGGCGACATCACGTGGCGTTGATTTCGAGAAATTCCCTCATATAGTTACCGAAAGTATAGACTGAAATTGATACACACGATCTCAGGGTCAGTCTGACCGCGTGTATATGACCCAGACGGTTACAGGTTGCAATCATTCGTAATCGTTGCATTACGATGCCACAGTGCTACGATGGCGCTGGTATGATGGCGATTTGCACGATGATGCAATGACGATGGACTATCAAATTACCCACCGTACCATTTACCATCGAAACGTCGTGCTTTCGCCATCGTACCGTCGTCATCGTACCATCGCCTCGATAAAAAAGAGTGATGATATGACGGCACGAAGCTTCAAGAATTAGACGCCATAGTGAACGCGATCAGAAGTTCACGTACGGATGGGGATGAAACACCACAAACATTGAAAGACAGTTTGGTCTCATGGAATGATATTGAGGGGACAGCGACATCTTGCTGTAGGGTATTCACATACCAAATAGGGAAGCAATCGTGTGTGTTTTTTAATATGTTGTACGAAAACGAAATTTCAAGTCAGCTGACCCCAGGTGGTGACACCTATAGGCCGATGACTGCAAAACGCAATCCCAGGCGACATCTTTTATCAATTAAGGTACGCAACAGCGGAATTTGGAAGGAATCCATGAGGTTTTTTCAATTTTATAGCGCCATCTACGAAATGCAATCCCGAGCGAAATGTTGGGTCGGGGTATCCATTCGCAACTTCTCGGGGATCTCCGGTTTGAGATGTCCCTCGAAGGCATTCGCAACTTCTCGGGGATCTCCGGTTTGAGATGTCCCTCGAAGGCCATTGACGCCATATTGGACTAGAGCGTGGTCATGTGTTTAGGTCTGTCAGGGAACTGTCAGTGACGTCACGGGAATTATATCTTGCCAATACGTGGCGTGTGTACCATTTAAACTGATGGTTTTCTATTGAAACGTGCTTCGAATGAAAAGAATAAACAGTTTTTAGAATATCTGACGTAAATCAGAGACTCGCAGGAAAATATTTTGCTGGTCGGGGATTAAGGCTTCCGCGAGAGTGATTGGGCTTCGGAGCCATGCGTATTAAACCGTTCCGGCGCGTCACATCTGGAGATTCATAGGAAATTCATGTTGTCGTCCCCCGAGCGTAGAATCGGTCCCCTTCGTAGATTTCCGCTCGGGAGTTCCGAATGATTCCGTCCAAGTCATAGTACCTTGTGCATTAATGTTGTAAGGATTTTGCACCTCTCCGGTGTAAACCGTGATCCACCGCCCATATGCTTTTGGGTGTATTTCCGCTCATATAGTCTCTCCCTTATCGGGATATAAAATTTATATCCAAATGAAACGGATATTCCCTTGATTCTACCCCCGAAGGTTCTCTTCTTATTTGAGGGGGTTCTCCTTCTTCTTCGTCTCAGGGGATCTCCATAGTAACGGAAGTCATACAACTGACATGCGCTGTTCGGAGTTTCGCCGTGATACTGTTCTTTCAACATGGATGCCAATATGGCTTCCTATCAGTACGAGTCGTAGTACTTTGGTCTACATTATAGTAAGAGACCGTGCCGTGTGGGCTCGATCTATGGTCGAATGTTGGAGACAGCTTCTGGCAATATATCCACATAACGGTACGGAATTATGAAGGGGTTCGTTGAGTCTTTCTTATATTGTATTGCCCAGACACTAAAAGTATTAACGGATTAACAGATAAGGGATAGGACCCCAATGCCATAGTTGGTCTATACCTTCAAGCCGTTTTGACGTGCGGGGAACAACCCGTACCCCCCCCATTTCGAATTCCGGTCTCGCGTGAGTTCACGATAATCAGCGGGACTTCAATGAGAGGGCCTCATCAACCACCTCGCTGGGGATCTAATAACACCCCAGCCACCAGCCTGATTTTTGGACCGGGTTCGGGGCCTTCGCGCACATCGCCGGAAGTGACATCATATATAGTAAAATAGATGTTTGCTAAACATTTCGATTATCTTTCAAGTCTTCATAATACCTCTGTTGACCTAGCTTTAAAAAGAATTATCTGGAGATTATTTTCCCTGTTTATCTTGACAAATATGAAATGTAGTTCGCTCATGTGCAGCACTGAAGGAGTTGTTCGGCCGGATTCAAACTGAACCGTGAGTACGTGGGTTTTCCCCTAGATGTCATAGCAACGTAGTAAAGGTCAACTTCCGCTATTTGAGGAAGGGATGGTAAATGAGCCTGCGAAATGGAGCATGCGCTGTGGGGAGGATGGGGCCTCATTTCCACTGCAACTTCCTTCAGACAATGGAAATGATTTCCAGTCAATGGAAGAGGATCAAGAGCTCCACCCCTCAGTCACAATGGTTGGTTGTTCAAAGTTTAACGTCGCACCTAACCTTATTGGTCACACGGCGACGATGACCCAAACAAACATACCCTAGCAAAACCCTAACCCTAACAAAAACCTAACCAAAATTACAAAAAAAATTGAATTTCGAATTTTAAAAATTAGGCTCTACAGACACTGGTGATCACAATGGATCGTCAGAGAGCCTAATTTGTTTGGCACTTTAATCTACCTCCTGTGCCAGACAAACATGGTACAAACCATGCTGACCTAAGCTGGAGGGTCAGTCACAATGATTGGTGATTATAATTTTAACCTGTTGGAAAGGATATGTGATGTTATCATGGGAAAAACTCCTTTGTGTATGACGCTAATTAACGTCCAAATTTATTTTACGTCCATGATTATATTATGATTGATCAAAATGTGCTTCCTGAACTATTTTGCTATTTTCGAGGCATGTATGGGGAAGATTCTCTCTTGCAACAAAAATTTGACACTTCAAATGAAATCATTATTGGTTCTGTCAAATAAACAAACTTCCTAATGGTTTGGTTTGAGGTATATTTTTGCTACAAGAGAAAATCCGTCATCGCAGTACCAGTTTGTGAACTTCAAGAAATGTATGATTTTGCAGGCTTTGGACGTAACAAAAATTCGACGTCCTTACCGCTTTACACAAAGGTGTTTTTCCCATTTAAACGCCACATATCCTTTCGGTCCAACGTTTCCCAAGTGACCCTTTTGGAAATTTAGCAGTACTAACTGATTTACTGCAGACCTGGTTGCCGGTCTGGGCTATTCAGTTAGTACGAGTTAGTGAACTAAAATACCGAGGCTCGCGTTTTGTATTTACATGGGATCGAAATGGCAAATTTCGTGTGTTTACCATGTTTACGGTCTCAAAACACACAAACGTACAGGCTTTTGCGAAAGCGTATATGTACTTTGAACAGCCTGTACACAGACCATAAACCGTGGGAGGGGACATTTGTGATTTTTTGGTGAACCAGAAGTGCCATAAATGACAGATTATGTTAAATAACTTAAATATGATAACAAAGCATTTCAAGGTATATGTATTTCATGCTGACCTCTGTTACATAGCGACATGAAAAACACTGTCATTAATATGTTCGTATCATATTCACGTATATGTGATACCAAAGAGTAATGTCCCCTGAAAATGAATTTCCCATGGTTGTTTTTAATAGAATATTATAAGAGAGATTAAATTCATTATTGTATTGATCACACATTCAAGAATCAATTCCAGGAATTTTTAACCTGTAATTCAAGTTCCGGACTGTTTTTCCAGTTTCAAATGTGAAAATCAAATAGTCCCGCGGTCCTATCTAATAGTCCCGGTCCTATCTAATAGCCTAGCTAGGACAATTTTGCTTACAAATCAGGTAAGACATAATTTACTAAAGAGAAACGCTTATACCTGCATCATACCTGGAGGTGGTTGGAATCCACCCTAGAATAACCATGCCAAATTTCGAACCCCCATGATGAAGACTTTTCCAACGGTTTAAGTCATGAAAGTCAGAAACTAGAGAAATCAAGTGATGAAAATAAAACGATGAAAAGATTGGGGCATATTAACTGATAGTAATGACCTCTGCAATGTTTGTGTTAGACAAGTGTGGATTGCCAGACATAGAAGATCTCATGTTAATCAGGCGAAGAATTTGCCACTCTCAATAAGATTTTATAGACTAAAATTACAAGACCTCAAATGCAGTTACGGACAGACGTAAGTCCCTGGTTTCTGTTGTGACAAAATCCAAGGTCCGAAATGAAAAAATCTAACATCTTTGACGATGACGAGATTTTGTGACGTGGCTCGCATCTGCCAGAAATTATATGCGCACGCTAGTAATATAAGTGTAGACTAATCAGTGCCGAGATTTACACCTAAACAGAATATATGCTTATGTTAGGATTCTTTTCGTTCCAAATTGGTATTGGAAATTTGGTGTCACTTGAAAAAGTGGCTCCAAAGACAAACTGCAAACTTCGTCGAGTTTGGTTAGCCAGTCGTCAATGGAACAGTTCAAACTAATACTGCTAATTATGGGAAGATATCGAAGCCTAAGCCCTCGTGAATCTTTATCACACAAATTTTCCAAAGTTTATTTTGTAGGACACATACGCTTGAGACAAACATCCCTTCACACTGATACCGTCTTCGGATAGCCAATCACGACAATTTCTGCAGTTCACTTTGACAACGATTGACGTTTAGTTCTCGGATATTAACACCTCAGCACGGCACGATCTTTTGATATTTTCTGCCACCTAACGAAGCCAGGCTTTCAGCGGGAGTAAATCCTCTTATGTTTAAGTTTACCACGCACAACTGTCTGCAAATTATGCCATATTTGGATACTGTTTCACGATAATGTTTACTATATTGGCCCACGTGCGTATTAACTGGGGCGTGATTTTGTAATTGTTTGACCAAGCTAGCCACCGGATTGGCAAAAAAATGTACCTTGAAATTCACATGGGATTTATATAGCGCTAAAATCTGATATAATATTCCGTGATCTGATTTTACTGAGATTGTGCAGCCCCCTGTATATGGAGGAAATCCGGTCAGTAGCTGAAGGCACGGGCGGTTCAATGTCACAGAGTGGAATGACCTTTGCTCGAATGTTGTTTTTGGAGTGGACTTTTGTGGATTTGTTTCCCCTTATGTAAACAAGTAAATTAGAAATATGGACACTAGTATGGTTTTCCAAATGTAATGCGTCACATGTCGTACCGTAATGAATGTTAACGGACAGAACATCAGTATGTTTTTTTACCATGAGTTGTTCGTCCATGAAGCTTCAAGGTTCCTTGTCCTCTACTTGTGAAGTCACAGTCCGGGCATTTGTATCGCTTTACATTGGCATGCCGCCCATGATACTTTTTCTGATGCGTCTCCAAGGCCGACAATTGTGCACTGCTATATGGACAGACGGAACATTTGTGTAGTCTCTCCCCTGGATGACACCGATTCTCATGTCTACTAAGGTGTTGTTTTGTACTACTGATAAAGGAGCACAGTGAACATTTGTATGGCTCCTCCGGGTCCGGGGTATGAACGAGTTGATGCAGCTCCAGATCACTTTTGGAGGTGGTGGCAAACTGACAAAGCGAGCATTTGAATGGTTTATCCCCGACATGGGTATTTTGTTCGGATCCCGGGTTATCTTTACTGACAGTGTCGCCATCTCTCTCAAGATGAGTAATTTCGTGTTGATACAGACATTCTCTCGAGGTCGAGGCATACTGACAAACCGAGCATTTGTATGGTTTTTCCCAAGTGTGATATCGTTCGTGTGCCCGGATGTGATGTTTCCTGGCAGCCGTAAATGGGCAGTAAGAACATATGTACGGTTTTTCGCCAGTATGAGTTTTTTCGTGGATCTTCAAGTCAGATATGTGTTTGAACGAGCAGCAGCACAGAGTACACTGATATCGCTGTTTTCCAGACCATTTACTTTGGACTGGTTTTGTCTGCACCGGCTTATCATCTGGAACTGCCTCTATATTGTTGCACTCTGGTTGTTGCTGGATAAATTCGGGACCAAGTCCTAACATGATGTTGTTTGTATACAGGAGCAGTGGGATAGGCCTCTCATCCAGTACACTGACCCCCTGTTCTTGTACTTGACCCGGTCCTGAACAACTCGTCACAGGGCCCTAAAACGTACAACAAATGTCAATCTGATTAAAACCAGTTGTTAAACATGAGCCCCCGCCTGATAAATCGAGCCCTTTTGGGGTTGCTATTCATCGAAGGGTGCCAGAATTATACGAACATTGCAGACTACACACAAATTTCAACTTTCTGCCAAGATATATTTGATACATAATCTCGAACGCAATATATGGGGGTCGGGCGAGGGTTAGGAAACATGGGGTGAGGCTGTGAATAGGAAGACTTTAACCTTTGGTGCCCAAGGGGCATCCTCTCGATGGTAGTTCATGGGTTGGATGAGTGTAGAATTATGTAATCTCCCGGAATATATGAGGGATGTGGGGGGGGAGGGGGGATTGGGCGAACTTTACTTCAAGAGACACAGGGTGAGGCCGAGAATCTGTGGACAAACGTTTAACCAATTTTTTCAGACAGGGACAGGGACACAGACATCCACAGACACCATTTAGATGCCCAAATCGAGCTTTGCACAGCTAAAGGTTCGGGTTCGATGAAAAACGCTCCAAATCTTGCATGCTACTGACTTAAGATCCGAGACCAAGGCCAGGGTTTAAGTGTTCAACAACAACTCTCGGCATATCAAGGTCACGCGTCTGGTCCCGCCCCATTGTGCAACGAGAGGGCGACATGTGCAAATCCCATCTCATATATTTTAGCTTGTTTCATCAGATTAATATTTGGTTCTTCAGAAACCATGATGATGATATTTGATTCTCATCAACACAATTTAGATATATCGATCAATTCCAGGACACATTTCTCTGTTCATCACATCTCGAGGTTAACCCGTCTTCCCCAGGCAGATGTGGTCTGACGTTTTCAAACATACATCCTTAAATCGTGGAATGAGAAACTCTGTGGTCGATGCTCAGAACACGGAAACGGATATGTTGATGCCAGATCTACATGAGCGACACGTACAGATGGGGAGCGGTTTAAAAAGGTTTGGTTTTAATCGGATTGAACAAGCGTACACGGTAAATTGTCAGCCTGTACCGTCTTTATGAGATGATATTACAGAGACTAGATAATAAAGTTCTCAATTTCTCTCAATTCCAAAAATCAGTCAGGGGGCACACCTGTACAAGTGATCACCTACTGGAGTGATTTAATCAGAATTATCGTTTCAAATATAAGACTTATGTTTTCGTTTCAACTTTTTATTATATAATTATATGCTTTACTTATATATAATAGATATTATTATATAATATTACTTCGCATGAATTGAACAGATATATTTATCTTTTCTTAAAAAAACTCCACACATACTATCGCACTATATATTCTCCTTGTAAGCATAAAAGTATGAAGAAAAAACACCGTTTTATCAATTCAACTTACACCTCTCCACTTCTTTGTGGAAAGTGGGCAAAAACTATTTTATTTCACATCAGATTACTGTTTACTAATTTATCTGACAGTTTTTGCGAAGAAAACATGCACATAAATCTGCCAAAAAAATACTTTTTTTTAAAATGACTCACTGTGACATCTTGGATTTTCTCACATTTTCTGGTAGAGCTTGACCCAAGGGTATGGTAAGTTTCAGTCCCCTAGCTCCAGGAATAAGAATAATATTTAGGGGGCAGGGACAGAAATGCCCCCCCTCCCCCTCCTCCACCCACCAAGGCCTGGGCAGGTCCCGAATCGCCCAGGCTAGATAGGGTTAACTGATGTTCTAATAGCATGAGCTGTCAATAACAATGTTGTGGAGCAAAAATATAGATCGTCAAATATTGGTTATAGATGGCAATGGTTGATATCACTTGACAAAGTGATTGCTGATAATCCTGCAAGGTGATTTTTCTTGACTTGTACAAGTGTGCTCCCTGCCTGATAATACTTCTGATACTGATTAGATTTATAACTGAATTCGAACTTCTACAAACTTCAATACATTTCTAATAATTGTATTGATATTGTTCAAATAACTAGAAGAGTAATAATTTTAATAAGATTCTACTAAGTGTAATAATTACATTCTAATGAAATTCAAATAATTAGACACTAATAATTGGATTGATATCGCTCAAATAATTAAAGTAATAATTTTAATACGATTCTACTAATTTCAACAATTAGATTCTAATTATGAAATTCAAAGACTAAATATTATTTTAATAATTAGATTCTATTACTTTTAATAACTACACTTCAAGGATGAAAATAAAGATTCCAATAACTGCTGTAATCCATTGAGAGGCAGTACAAGCGAAATGTGGGGAAAAGGAGATGGTATGTAAGGCGGAGTTTTTGCCCACAGCCAGCCGACTTATAGGAATGTACATTTCTTCTCTCCATCTGTCAATCACAATGCAATGTACAACTTGTCGGCGGCGGCAACTGTCAATCAACGGACTGAAAGTTACGGTGAACCATGATAGCTTCACATATGTTCGGTACCAAGGCGTTATTAATTCACCACATTGCAGTCGATTTTACATGCACATATTGGAGAATAAATACACAATTTAGGCGAATATATTGCCGTTGTAACAGGTAGCGACTGATTGTTCGATTTCAACGTTTGAGTGGCCCGTAATGTTCACACGGTATCGTGTCATCGGTAAACAATATTTACTTTACTTTTAATTGGTTCATAATGATAGCCTAAAATCTTATTCTCAGATATACTGAATGCAATTTTTTTTTTACAAAAATGAGAAAGATTGAAATATCTTGTCGACTTCAAACATGGGATTCGAACTCGGTAAAAGAACATTCGAGGCGCTTGTGATCCAACGTGCGTATCCACTACACCACGGCATACGAACAACTGTAACAGGCTATTTTGTCATTTTAATCTACTTACGAAAACTTCAAACGTTTTGAATCATAACTTTTCATTTTTTAGTATGAAGGACCCCTTGGACCAAAAAGATCCTCCAGCAGTGGGAATATAATGTTACCACACAACACCAGGTTAAATGGCGTTCTGGTCCAAGGGGTCCTTCACGTATAAATGCGTGTCTGAACGACTCGATTTAGACCTTTTTTGACGAAATAGCACAAGTTGTGGATTTCAGTTTCATGTGATAACTATAATCATAACGCAATCGCACTAAAACTTTCACATATTGTGTACTTATATTTTCTCTTGCCGTTACATTAAAACCTACATGTAAGTATTTTTAGGATATTTTATTTTTTCGATTTCAACCGCACCACGTATAGGGCAAAATCCCGCCTTATCGTACCATCACCTATATATTGCGTTTTTTTATCCACACTGTCATCTAACGTAAAGTTACGAAATGACCAGTGCATCACACTTACAATTTACCAAAAGAACGTTTATGACTTACTTCTGTGAAAGGTTCACTTTTTATCATGCTAATTCCAGTATCAATTTGGCCGGAAATATTATTGGAGTGTGCGGGAGAATCTTGCTTTCTCGACGTGATGTCAACCGGCACCAACAGAGAATCGTTGGTCGTTTCGCTCTTGAACATCAGCCTCTCTTCAACAAGGAAATCTCCGAAAGGTCGGTGTTCAAGGGGCAGCTGGTCATTCTGTGTCCATGATACGACAGTCTCCACAGGTTGAGCCAGAGGCTCCTGCTTTATACATATGCCATGGATACCATCCATCTCTAATCAATGATGTACCGGTAGTTCGATCCTGAAATGACAAGGACACACTTCTGTAGAACAGAGCGTATGAGAGGATCTTCTTACCTGCACAGAGGCACGCACCTACGATGCCTCAGGCTGAAATACCGCACCGAGGCTTTATATTGTGCATTATTCATGATTCTATAAGACTTGTACCCATCACGCTGGTAACTGCGGAAATCTGGAACATTTTGGCATAGTTCAGAACGTTGTGACATAACATGTAATTTGACCTTTAAAAATAGGTCACGGTCGGTCATCTTCAATAGCTGCAACTGTTGTACGAATTTGGAGAGGATAGCCGATATCGTGATAACATCAGATGCGAACCTACGGACAGTGCCAATAAATACTCTTTGACCGAGGTTTAAAAAAATCAATTCTTTCAAGACAGCTCGGCTTTCCTCTAGCCCAACGAGATTCATCGCCTCAATAAAGCCATTTTCTGCGAGGCCGTGTGGTATAGATGTACCAACCTCAGTTAATCATTCCTAAAATCCTTATTTGCCATCGTAGCGGCAGTAGCCTCATATCAACCAAAAGCTCAATACTAACTCGTCATGATGAGCCCAAAATTGGCAAGTTTCACACCATTCAGCTTGAGAGCTTTTTATACACAATGCCAATTCAGATGAAAGATTTTCAGTTTTCCCGCAAAATTGATCTGTTTCGCAAAACGACCATATATAGGAATGGACCTGTACCCCCCAAAAAGTGGGGTTTTCATCTGGGATGCAGGCGCGACCTAACTTAGCTTTGGACACGAACAGACACTAAAGCTGCTTCCTAAAGCAAATTTCTCCCCCAGAGTTTCAATTCAAATTATTATCTATTTGTTTGAAAAAGTCCCAAAAAAAGAAACTTCGAAAAAACGACCGTAATAGCAAGCTGACCAATACCTCACTAGTCAAGCAACAGAACTCTGATTATAGTATCAGAGCCATGCTGTACGAGTCAACTGGATTCTTTGATGAAACTAAGACGTCAGAAAACAAACCATTAATTCATATCTGCACATCCCCCAAGTCGCACTGTCACAATGTATGGTCCATCCGGTTTCGCGATACACCAAAAATAGCAGCCAGAAACACTACTTGCATTCCTATTAGCAGCAGAGAAAATCCGAGTCAAGAAATGTAAACATCTCCACCATCTTGGTACAGGGGCTTTTCCAAAAATTAGAACCACTATTAAGTGGTACAGAATTACCCCATGAAATTTTGTATTTTTAGATCGAAATACATAGAACTTTACATTTCCATCAACACCTATCATGAATTCCACATCAAAAAGCACCAAAATGAATAGAATTCCAACTAAAAATGTTGTGGGGAAACTCGTCCTTAGGTGAGAGGGACCGTGTGTATATTTGTTGGAAAAGCCCTTGTACCAAGATGGTGGAGATAATTACATTTCTTGACTCCGATATTCTGTGCTGCATTTGAAATGCAAGAAGTGTTTCTGGCTGCTATTTTTGGTGTATCGCGAAACAGGACTTGGGGATGTGTGGATGTGAATTTCTGGTCTGTTTTCTGACATTTTATTTTCGTTAGTGAATCGCCTTGAATCTTACGGCATGACTGATATTATATAATCAGTCATGTTACTTGACTAATAAATACTTCACGCAGTCTACATGTCTATCCAGTCACACAGTATAGATGTATTTTCTGTATCAGACTCAACAAACTTCGGCTTTGTTGTTGTTGGCTGAAAACAGGAAACTGTATGAAGGAAGCATCGAGGAACTCGAGGAAAAGTAGCCTTATAAGATGCCAAGCGAAGGCTTGGCGTCTTATGACTGTACATGAATGTGAAAATATTTGAAAACAACGTCTGCAAAAAATATTTATCTCGAACCTCCCCCATTTACCGGGCCCTCGGTGCCCGAGTGGTCTAAGGTGCTTCGCTGGTGACCGCTAGCCTCACACCGCTGAACCAGCGCGGGTTCCAGCCCAGCTGGTCCATGTGTGAAAGTTTGCGGACGGGCGGTGGTACTCTCCGGGTATTATGGCTTCCTTCATCAACCAAACTGACACCATATGAGTGAACCAACCTCGAGTGTGACATATTAAGCCAAATTCCCCCCATATGATAATATTCTGTGTTTAGTATATGACTATCAAGCTCACTATTGGTGATGTAACTCCTCAATGTTAAATGCACAGAAGCAAAATAACTTGGGTACAAAATTGGAGAATTTCTACCTTGTTGTGGGTTCCATCTTTATCGGGTTGTCTGTGAAAAAAACACACGAATGGAATGAGAATGGATCCCGGATCGAGTGTCATCATCCGCGATCCAAATTTGCATACAACCCTGAAAAAATATTGTCAACGATCATGGCGTACAGCAGTTCTCGGATTTTGTGCCTAACTTCTTTTGCTTCTGCACATTAAACGTTGAAAAGTTAAACGGCCAACTAATAACTATAATATAAGTGGTGAGCTTGAGAAAACAGATGTGGGGAAGGTTTGAAATAAGTATTTTTTGCAGGCGTTGTTTTCAGTTTTCTTCACATCCATGTACGATCTAGTTCAATCATGAACGTCGCCCAGACGAGCGACGTTCATGATTGAACTATGTACGATCATAAGACGTCAATCTTTCGCTTGGTGTCTTATAAGGCTAGAGAAAAGGCAACACGCTATATTCCATTCACATCCCGCGAGACTCACTGTCACAATTCCATAACTCTCTGTTGTTGTTGTTGTTTTTGAGATTGGGTATATTCGCGCGCTAAACACTCCCGTACACTTAAAATATATGACCGGCAACTGGATCGGAACATGGTGCCTCGCTTGTTGTCGGTTCAAAATCGGTCAGAACGAGGCAGCAACGACGCCAGGAATTTACTGTATAATGAAAACTACATATTTCCCATACGCATTTAGTTTGCTTTATTATCTGTACATAAGATAAGAGTGCACGAGTGAGTAAGATTTTAACGTCGCTTTCCAAAATTTTCAGTCATATCAAGAAAAACCATTCATATTATCCTGAAACCGGGCCAACCATTTATTGATCTATCCACTTCCTGTTGGGCACAATTTAGTGAGGAGAATAAAGTCCTTCTTTTAAGTCAATTGGTGCACGGGATGACCTGGGACCTGCGAGGCGAACGCTCTACTTCAAGGCCAACGCAAGGCCGTCAATAAGATAGGATAAGATAACTTTATTGACAATGCACAAACACAGTAGCTGGCATATTTGGTCATGAAACTAGAAAACACATAATATACGTACAATGTTATATAAACACACAGAATTTGGTGAGGTTAGAAGTCGTATTCATTGGACTGTCTTGACTTTTGACATACAGTGAGAGTAGGCGAGGTACTTTGGCAGGAATAGTTCAAACCAGTTAATCGTACATGTACTAGTATATGCCTACACGGAAAGGGAATGATCTCCCCTTCATCACTTCTGCTCTCTACTGTCGAAAGTAGTAGAAAAACGTGAATCTCTTCATATTTTTGAGGTGAGTAAATCAAGGTGTGTAAATGTGAGGGGAATGGCGTCAGATGATGACGTCATGCTCCATCACGAGACTTTGGTGACCATTTATGGTCCCAATGGGCCATTCAGGGTCTCGTTTTGAAAGTGCTCGTGAAGTAGACAACGATTGGGGTGATTTGCACCGGAAATGACGTAATGGTGCACATGCGCAATCGAGGAGCCTTTCAAATTCGGTGTCACCGGCTCCTGGAATGCGGTACTATATTAGTGAATCATGACAACTACCGCCTTCTTGAGACTGGAATTAACCGCAGTGAAAACACAATAACTGTTGCGGAATAAAAACCTTGCACACACCTAGATCTGTATAACTCCAAATTATCTTTATTATGTTTGATAAAGACTCTTTGGTTGGTTACATGTACGTTTAAGATATGGTGTTTGGTTTCATGATTACATAATAATTGACATCATGTGAAGTTCATTTACAAAACATTGAGATATCAACCCTGATGGGAGATTGCGTGTGGCCTATCGTTATGGAAAGATAAAATAAAATATATTTATAACCACGAAACCCGATATAATTGTATCGTGAACAGGTAACGACAAATGAGGCAACAACGCTCTTCTTAAACGTTTAGAAAGACGAACTCGATAGGCCTATTCTGCCTGCCTCGTTCCACACCGAGTCGATAAAGCTGAGCGATAGTTCATCCGTGTTTCGATCCCGTAAGCGGTCATACATTTGTAATATATGGAAGCGTTTAACGCGCGAAGTGGAGAAAATTGGGTACCGGTAATGCGTCGGTAAGTGCCACTTTCTCATCCATTTTCTTGGGTTGCTTGTTACATTGAGTCTCATGCCGAGTTGTTCAAGTCACATGAGTCTCATTCTAGTATCAGAGTCATGCCCCAATCACCACTATCGTAACACAGGGTCTCTCCGGCTTTGAAAGCCACCAATATAAACTACTAGTCACAAACGCTTTAAACTCGAAATGTGGCAGAGCACAAAATGAGTCGAGACCTGTCAACAATGCAGCCATGTCCTGTTATTCTCCGCTGAAACGCGGTGACTAGGTAAGAGTCTTTTCAAACGTTAAATTAAATGGTGTCCTTGTTTCAAAAGAGTCGTACATAGTATATCCGCTGATGATACTTGAAAACCCATTCAATATGAAACTGGGCAAATTTCAGTTAAATGTAATAAGGTATACTAAGACTGATATCTTCAGATTTATATCTGCTACAAATGACATGAGATCATGAATTGCTCGGTACATGTATGTCGTCACAAATTGTTTTATATGTTAATTGTTCTGTTTTGTACCTGGCTTTGATGTACAATAAATTGAATTACTGGTAACTATACTTTTGACTATAATAGAATCACAATTATATGCAAGTGGGACTGTGCTGATAACACTGGAAAATACACTGGATAAAACCAGAAACTTGGATGTAATTGACACAAATAGATCAGTATTGATCAGCAAAATTTCGCAAAAAAAGATAAGAAAAAATTTCAATGTAGGTTGAGCTGTTGACAAAAATTTTCTCATGCTATTGATTTTATTACGTAAGTGTGTGGGTTTAATAATATTCATCGAATCTAACACAGTTTGTATTTCGTCTACAGTATCACATGTCCTGTCCAGCTATGAACCTAGTGGTGTTAGTATAATTATTCCCACATTGAACCAAGCATTCGTGCACAATGATTGAATAACGGAGATAAAAGTGGGTCTTAAAAGTGACCAATAGAGTGAAAAAAAAGTCCAACAGAGACTTTATGAATGAGTGTAGTCTTTTATGTACTGGGTACTAAAGAAAAGTTTTATTATTTGATTTCTGACAGGATTGAACTGCCGGTATTCATTGATTAGAGAATGGACCGCAATAATGTTGTATATATAAAGCGAGAGCCGGTGGTATCAGAGACACAGAATGACAAGTTCCCTCTTGTACACCAGCCTTCCAGTGATTCCCTTGTTGAAGAGAGCCAGATGGTTCAGAGTGTACCAGAACACATAACTTTTATAAAGCAAGAACCTGTGGTTCAGCTTGACATCAACGACCCCACATATACACAAGATGCTGGAATCGATATTATCAGAAGTCAACCTTTCATTGATGTGAGTTACAAATAGTTAAGTTTATTGTTAAACTGCGAGTGTGGTTAATTTTGTACCTTAACTCCAGATTTAAGATGCCGGTGTGAATAACAAATCGTAACATAGCATTTTCTGCACATTTTGATGTTACTGCGAATTATATCAATTTATCGGAATCTATCTTTTTAATTATCATTGTCTGATTACTACGATTAGTACAATCTAACATTATTTGAATTTAATTATTTGGATTTCATTAGACTCTTGGTAGAATCTTATTAATATTAGTAGAATCTATTATAATATCTCATTATTAGTAGAATCTATTATAATATCTCATTAAAATTAGGAGAGTCTGGTATAGGTTCTAGTTTATACTTCTGAAGAAGATGGCTGGTTACAGTGTACTCTTGTTATATGCTTTAGGGCCCGATCAAGAATTATTTGGAGCGTGGTTCTGTACAAGAACAGGGTGCCAATGTGCTGGATGACAGGCCACATGGAGGCAATGTGCTGAATGACAGAACACAAAGTGTCAGTGTGCTGGATGACAGACGACAGGATGTCAAAGCACTGGATGACAGACCCCAGGGTGTCAAAGTGCTGGATGACAGACCACAGGATGTCAAAGCGCTGGATGACAGACCAGAGGATGTCAAAGCGTTGGATGACAGACCGGAGGATGTCAAAGCGCTGGATGGCAGACCACGGGATGTCAAAGTGCTGGGTGACAGACCACAGGATGTCAAAGCGCTGGATGACAGACCAGAGGATGTCAAAGCGCTGGATGACAGACCACAGGATGCCAAAGTGCTGGATGACAGACCAGAGGATGTCAAAGTGCTGTATGACAGAGCACAGCGTGTCAAAGTGCTAGATTTTGGACCAAATGATGTGAACGTGTTGGATGACAGGCTACATGGTGTCAAAGTGCTGGACATCAAACCTGTCCCAGTACATCTGTACACAAATAACATCGTGTTGGGTCATGATGCCGATTTTCTGCTTCAACAACCAAAGCCCAGCAAAGTAGAGCCAGTTCCAGATGGGAGTTCCTTCCAGATGAATCTGGAACAAAGTGATGAATTTGGAAAACAGTCATATCGCTATCAGTGTACACTGTGTCGATTCACATGCAAACACAAATCTGACTTGAAGATTCACGAGCGAACTCATTATTGTGACAAGCTGTACAAGTGTTCATACTGCCCGTTCATGTCTGCCAGGAAAGAAGACACCCAGAAACACGAGAGATGCCACAATGAAGAAAAAACACAAATATGCTCAAGTTCTCATATTACTCATTTTGGGGGAAAATGCAACGCTGTCAGTAGAGATAACCCAAGCACCGATGAAACAAATGATATCAGAAATGAAACATTAAAACGTTCACGTAGTCAGTTTACCACAACCCCTAAAGTGGATCAGGAGACGCATCAACTCATTCATACCCAAAAGCCATACAAATGCTCAATGTGCCCCTATTTCAGTGGTACAAAAAAAGCCTTCCTGACCCATGAAGCAATACATATCGGGGATACACTGTACAAATGTTCGCCTTGTCAGTTTACCACAACCTCCAAGGTGGATCTCGAGACGCATCAACTCGTTCATACCCAAGTGAAGCCATACAAGTGTTCACAGTGTGGATTTACCACAACCTCCAAAGGAGATCTGGAGATGCATCAACTCATTCACAGCGAAAAGAAGCGATACAAATGTTCTTTTTGCCCCTTTTACAGTGGCACAAAAGGAGGTCTGTGGACCCATGAAAGAAAACAAAAACATATCCGGCCTCCAAGGTACACGTGTTCGATTTGTCAGTTTACAACGACCACCAAATTGGGTCTAGAGACGCACCAGCTCATTCATTCTCAAATGAAGCCATACAAATGTTCATTATGTCGATTTATCACAACCTCCAAAGGAGATCTTGAAATGCATCAACTCATTCATACACAAGTGAAGCCATACGAATGTTCACTGTGTGCCTACAGAGGTGGAACAAAAAAAGGCCTGGTTGTACATACGAATTGGCGCCATCCTGACCAGAAATTTACTCTGACCAAACAACAGATCACAAATGAAAGCCCAGAAGTCGCATCAAAAAACCCATGCCAGTTTGAAGCGACACAAATGCACACACATAATGTGTAGATCAAAAGCAAACAGGAAGCTTCATGGACGAACTCATGTTAAAATGGTGATAAAACATATTGATGCTCAGTTTGTCAGTGTACTTGTGTAATGAAATAGCTCATTATATTTGAAAAACCAGACAATGTCCATACTGCTATATCGTATTGGCACTGGGGACAATCTTTCATGAGGATAATATATATACAGAACTGGGGACAATCTTCTATGAGTACAGATTAGAAAATGTCCGTAAATATAGAATCAAGTCCTCATGGCCGCTGTGTTTTTTTTACATCTTTGAAGATGAGTTACATCTGATCGGAAGGTACACACTCCGAGCTGAACCACCTTCTCTAGCCAAGTCGACTACATCACAAATCTCTTAGAGCTTTAAACCTCTCTCTCTCCTGTGATATATAGTAGTCAACATGGCTAGCGAAGATGAGCTAGCACCGGTGATGGAGCAGTTTTTTGTATGTATATTTTGAAAAATATGAAGTGAAAAATTATAGGCTCTATCATGTCCATGTAGCGGTGACTGAAACATTCATATCACTCATTTGCTTCGACCTTGCCCTTGCTATATTACCGTATCCCGTCAATTTTGGCAATTTTGAGTTGTTCATTTCATCTATGAACCAATCAAAACCAGCACATGCCAACTAAGTAGGGTGGTGTAATTCTCCATAGTGGGATCTTTGCCCATAATATTCCTACGACGCAGACTCTCATTTGCAAATTGTCCGGTAATGAGTGAGTCAGTCAGACATTGAGTGAGTCATTCCATCCGAATCATTTCTCCGAAAAAATAAGGAGAACCCGTTGACATTAGAACCTTGATTTTTGTCACAAATGTGCATTAGGGGACTGTTACTAGCAAGTTCTAAACTGACCTACTTTGATGAAAATTTGGCCTACTTAGATAACCTATGAACTTCGAAATTAACCCGACTTCATAGGTCCTGTGACGTTAGTCACGCTGCGAGGTGGATAGGGTTGACACGATAAATACGTCAACCAGTCAATAATCCACTCCTGTGACATTTAGTCAACCGCCAAACAGGATTGTCTTCTCTTCTGTCATGTCTTTCATCTGGCACAGTGAGAGACAACCTTGTTCGGAGGTTGACATTTTGGCTTGAATTCAAAATGATTCGACCAATGCTTATCTATCTTCTATTGTATCCCCCACAAGATAATTTTTTTTATCAGAGCACCAAGTTGGAAGGTGAATCAAGGCTGTTATGTCATTTCTATTTAATGTCACACGAATTCATTGCTCGCCACGTGTGTTTGTGAATGGCCCAATCAAATCCTCTCCTTTTGGAAGAAGTTACGTAATGCATTCATTTCAACGTCTTGTTTATTTGTAACTTTATTTCCTTGAATGAAGTGTAGTTGAACTACAGTGTATGGTAGACGTAGTTGTCGTTTCACTGAAATATGGCAACTGACATACATCGATGATGAATTGCCTAATATAGACTTTTCTTGGAATACAATTATTACCAGGAAGTCAGAATTTTGAGCATTTATTGTATTTATGTAATAACTTATAGCAGATAACACATGGTTAAAGATGAAGTGCAAGTTATGTGTTCTGGAAAGTACAACTCGATTTAAGAAAGAATAAAACAGATATGTGAAATTACGTGTGGAAACTGAGTTTGACTGGTCTATCTTTCGTGCAACGTGAAATCCACGTAAAGCGCCTATAGGCCAACTTTTTTTCTTGGATATGCTTGAATGTAACCAGTTATATCTGAAGAACTGTGCTCAATACAGCTACCTAATTTTGGAAACTTATCTATTTTTATTCTACAAGCCTACAAAAACTTATTTGTCTCTGCCCTTATTTTATAGAGTTATCACAGTTTTTGTGTATTAATCTGGATGTGAACGATATTGATGGCAAGATTTGGTGAGAAGAAAATTAGCACTGTAGTTATTTAACGAAATAAAAACCCTACATGCACCTATCTGTGTAATTCCAAATATCTTTATTATGTTTGATAAAGACTCTGGTTAGTTACATGTACGTTTAAGATATGATGTTTGGATTCTGTGGAGATTAATCATCTGTAACCATAAAACCCGATAAAATTGTGTAGAGAACAGGTGACGACAAAAGAGAAAACAACGCTCTCAAACGTTTAAAACACGGCCTCGATAGGCCTAGCATGACTGCCCGGTTATTGGACACTTTTTAGCACCATCACCAGATGGTGGGCTGTTCAAATCGCTTTTTGTCCGTCGTCCGTCCGTCCGTCATCTGTCCGTAAACAATTCTTGTTATCGCGATTTCTCAGGAACTCGCCACCAGGCGGCCATCTTGGATTCCCCATGAAACTTTGTTATTGTGATTTCTCGGGAAGTACTGCATGGATCTTTCTCAAATTTGGTACACAGGTTCCCCTTGGGGTCTAGTTTTGCAAGATACCTTTTTCGGTCCGATTCGAGAATCCAATATGGCCGCCAGGCGGCCATCTTATATTTCCACATGAAAATTTGTTATAGTGATTAATCAGGAAGTACTGCATGGATCTTTCTCAAATTTGGTACACAGGTTCCCCTTGTGGTCCAGTTGTACAAGATACCTTTTTGGTCCGATTCGAAAATCCAACATGGCCACCAGGTGGCCATCTTTAATTTCCCCTTGAAACGGTTATCGTGAATTCTCAGGAACTACTCCATGGATCTTTCTGAAATTTGGTACACAGGTGCAAGATACCTTTTTTGGTCCGATTTGAAAATCCAAGTTACGCTTCAAATAAATACGATATTCATGAGTTGTGACGTTGCATCACAAGAGTTGGCGGATAGTAGTAAAGAAAACACGGTTAAAGGCCTATTTTGCCGGGGGAGGTAACTCTTGCATCCGGCAGGGGGCGCTGTTGTGGCGGTGGATACGAGCTTGGTATGTATGAGGGTCTGGTTGAATGGGGCGTGACCTGTGAACATGATAGGACATGTACTGACCTGTCTGGGGGGGTTTTCCACAATGTCGTACACGGAGGTCACCGAAGAGACACGGAGGTCACCGTAGAGACACGGAGGTCACCGAAGAGACACGGAGGTGACCGAAGATGTCACGGAGGTCATCGAAGAGACACGGAGGTGACCGAAGATGTCACGGAGGTCACCGAGGATGTCACGGAGGTCACCGAAGAGACACGGAGGTGACTGAAGATGTCACGGAGGTCACCGAAGATGTCACGGAGGTCACCGAAGAGACACGGAGGTCACCGAAGATGTCACGGAGGTCACCGAAGAGACACGGAGATGACCGAAGATGTCACGGAGGTCACCGAAGAGACACGGAGGTGCCCGAAAAGACACGGAGGTCGCCGAAAAGACACGAATGTCACGGAAAAACGTATAAAAGTGGAAATTTTTAGGGCATTGCTGCATTCATTGGCCTATCTCACCTCACCGGGACCTGACCAGCCTGAGCCACCCTCACCACAACAGCTAATGGCAGTGTAGCCTCAACACCTACCTGACAGGAGCGATTTGCCTCAGCCAGCCTGCCTCACCAGCACCCGTAAGAAATGTTTTATATAAATTTTTTTATTTATTTATTTTTGCCCAAAATGCCCACTTTCGCTACTACTCGTACTGATGACGTCTCCGATCACGTCATTGATGACGTGAACAGCCCTCAAATCGGGGTCTACATAATGTTTTATATTTATTTTATGAAGCTGGGATACCACCCTCCCTCCCCCTCCCCCCGTATCAAAAAAATTATTAATGTTTTATATTTATTTTATGGATACCCCCACCCCCGTTTCAAAAAAGTATTAATGTTTTATATTTATTTTATGCATATCCCCTCCCCCCCCTTTACATATAGAGTTTCAAAAAAATTATTTCACTTCCAAAAATTATTTTTTAGGGATGTGCGGGACCTCGTGTTAATTTTGTGCAAGGTTAGAAGTCCCCCTTTCGGGATTAATTGGTTGGCCCTGAAAAGGGTCGTTTTTTTTATAGTAGGCCTATTCCTACTCCTCTAGGGCCTGTTGCAGGTCTTCAGGGAATATGGTCCCTCTTTTGGCATGGATGGCGTACTGGTTCGCCCGCTCGAACATGTCCATCATGTAGCATTCACTGGCCTCTTGAAGAGTCATGACGGCGGAGCTCTGGAATCGCAGATCGATCTTGAATTGTTGTGCCATTTGTTGCACGAGGCGTTGGAATGGGAGCTTCCTTTGAGAAGCTCCGCATTCTTGGTATACCGGCTGATGTTACGAAGAGCAATGGTGCCTGGCCTGTATCTGTGGGGCTTCACTCCTTCGGTAGCTAAGGGTTCTTCCTGACTGCCTTGGTGGCCATCTGTTTCCGGGGCGCTTCCCCTCCAATGTATCGTCGTGGTATATTCTTGGTGCGTACCATGATGATCAAATCCGTGTTGTGCAACGTTAGCTTAGAATCTCTGGCTTTTATCTCATAGGCGCGGACCTCAGCGAAATCGTTACCATTTTCTTTTCAATTAAAAATCCACAGGACAAAAATGTGTTTCTTGCCGATCTACAAACCAGGCTAATTTTTCAATGCACCAGCGTTGATGTATAAAAAAATAAAAAATAAATCATCTTTGAGAAGTTTAAGTGTAATCCTAAAAAATTCTTAGGGATCACGTATCCAGAACTGTCAGTTTTTGCCATTTTCGTTTGTCTGAAAGGGCCACTTTCACCTCATCATGGTGTTAAAAGCTCGGTAAATTTGAAATAAATTCACCAACATCTCTAAAAAAGCTTTAGGATTTCCCCTAAGAAGGTTCTAATTTGATCCTGAAAATTTACGAAGTTTATGGATGGGGAAGTATGAATTTTTACGGCCAAGCCCTCTACTGTCCAAATGTATGTATGTACAGCAATGACGAGACGGACCGACCACTAATGTAGGGTGTTTACATCACGTGACTTAAGCAGGGGACATGCCGCGAACGACGACATTTCACAGTCAGTGCAATACAAAGGCGAAGTTTGCAGTGTTCGTGATATAAAAGGCACACAATAATTATATCAATATAAAGCTTATTCATTCGTTTTTCTATGTGCGAAGTTTAGTGAAAATGTAAAGGTTATTGATTCTGAAATGGACGATTTAATCTCGGAAGGTCGAGGCGAAAACAGCGCTCGCCACGATGGCACATGAAATATATCATAAAACCCGGCTGCCAGAACTTAGAGGCAGACATGAAATGTTATTCTAATCAGAATCAGTAAGTCCCAAATTGACTGAAACCGAATGTGCAAATTTTTAAACTGCATTTTAAAGAAAATATCCGCATTTGACTGAAATTTTCGAAAAAAAAGCACACAAAAACGTTGGATTTTACGCTGTAAATCAGTAAAATCGAGTTGTATTTTGCACAAATAGCTGTGAATCACGGAAGTATGTACGAGGAAAAATAGGTAACGTACTATGCTTATCCATCTGGAAAACCGAGCCGGCTTTTTAATCGAAAACTGGCACCACATTTCGAAAACGACAGTGTGACGCAGGTTTGTTGCAGCGCGCATTCAAGTGAAAGTTTGAACACGACGGATTTTATGAATTATACCATTGATACATGGTTTTCAAAGTATTTCATGACATGGCGAGCTCTATGGCAAGCCGTTTCAGTATTTAATCGGTTATTCCACATATGTTGAAAACTTTTGCACATATGTCAAAAAGTTTTTAACATATGTATAAAACTGTTCAACATATGTCTAAAAGTGCGAATTTATTCCACATATGTGTAAAACTTTTCAACATAAGTGAAATAGTTATTTTATTTCACATATGTGCAAAACTTTTCCACATATGTCTAAAAGTTGCGACCTCTGCCGTAGGCATCGACTGCTCCCTGGTATCATTTTGGCGCCTTTTCCTCCTGCAAACAAAGGAACAATCTTTCCACAATTAATGATAGCATATTCAGTAAGGTTGACCTTGAAATGACTGTAAGAGACTTGAGTTCGTGTGTTTATTTATCTGTGACCCAGCTGATTACTCCTACACTACCGTATTTCGATCCTGTATGTCAAATGTCTTGTTAATTCAGGCTTTGTTCCTACCCCAGCCCCACTATCCTCGTTCGTTTGAAGTTTGCATGGACCCACCGTACTATGTACCACATTTAGCTACCGCACAAAGGGGCTTGTTGTTGGTAATAATTTAGGATCTTAATTTTCATATATACTCTCCTCGTACTCATATTTATGGAGTAGGATGAGAGTATATAAGAATAAGAATATAAGAATATTATAATTAATAACTGACCAACAACAAGCCCCTGTGCTATACCGCAGTTTGTACGATCTGTGTTAGCTACAGGAGTAGAGGTGCGTTTAAGGAAGATAATCATGTATGGACCTTGAATCTAAGATAATATAGTACTATTATTATTATTATAAGCTTCCGTGTCCTCACTGTAGTTTCACATGTCTCGCATAGTCGGAGAGACGAAAAACAAACCCCGAAGGGACAGTGCCATTTTGAAATGGTCGTTAGATAACAAACATTCACGAGAGATTATACCACAGGGAGCAGTCCGTTTCCTTTCCATTAACTCTCCTGGAATTTATTTAACATATGTACAAAACTTTTGCACATATGTGGAAAAACACTTTATTTGACATATGTGTAAAAGTTTTGCACATATGTATAAAACTTTTCAACATATGTGAAATAGTTAATTTATTTTACATATGTGTAAAACTTTTCCACATATGTGTAAAACTTTTCCACATATGTGTAAAACTTTTCAACATATGTGTAAAACTATTGCACATATGTCTAAAAACTGTTTTTTACACATATCTGGAATTCTTTTGTACATATGTGTAAAAGTTTTCAACATATGTGGAATAACCGATTAAATACTGAAACGGCTTGCCATAGAGCTCGAGTTACAACATACCAGATATTTTAAAAGAAGAATTTCATTGAAAGCCGATAGAACCGTATGAAAACTTACCTCGCCTGGTATTTTGTTCCGTGGCTTTTTTGAATATCGGACCGGTTGTAATATATTTACCCTCGGCAAGTTTTGGTACAGCTCACGCGTGAATCCTTGCATCGTTGTTTTACATAGTAGATTGAGATCACTGTAAAGTCCAAGGCATTCGCTTTTTAATCATCTCTGGTCCCGCACATCATTTCACCCGGTAATGACGACGATTACACCACTGTGCTTGACGAAGGTTTTGTATACCAGCTGATTCAAACATCCGGTTCAATTCTCAACCTTTTGATTGGTTAATTGATATGTGTATATTTCGCAGAACAAAATCACAGTGGCTTGGGTGGCGTGTGCTTGTTGGGTACCCAAAAACAGTGTATTATAGAGTTACATTGTTTGGAAACTACCATTTCTCAAATAATTTTCCCTATGTTTACATCGTTTGTAAACTACCATTTGTCAAATCATTTGAATACCTGCATTTGACAATAAAACTGAGAAAAAACTAATAAAAAAATAATAAAAAAAATAAAAAATAAAAATAATTTAAAAAAAATAAAAAATCGGGGAGTAGTAGACAAAGGGAAAAGGTTAATTGATATGTGTATATTTCGCAGAAAAAATCACAGTGGCTTGGGTGGTGTGTGCTTGTTGGGGACTCATAAACAGTGTATTTATAGAGTTACATTGTTTGGAAACTACCATTTCTCAAATAATTTTCCCTATGTTTACATCGTTTGTGAACTACCATTTGTCAAATCATTTGAATACCTGCATTTGACAATAAAACTGAAAAAAAAATGAAAAAATAAATGAAAATAAAAATAATAAAAAAATCAAAAATCGAGGAGTAGTAGACAAAGGGAAATTGGAAAGTACTGACCATGCCCCGGGACACTTCAAGATTATATGCATATCACGGCCTTAAGGCCTATGTTAGATGTAATCTACTTCACATTTTAGTAGTATAAAAAGCGCGAACCCTATTGACCTTACCCCTCCAAAGAAACACGTTAAGAATTCGTCATCAATTCATTGTGTTAAAGTCAAAATCTGCTCTATTACAGGGTATATACGACCAGGATGAGGCGAAGTGAACGTTCAAGGTCTCCTCTGAGACGTGACAATACGAGAGGCGAACAAGACTTTCCAGGGGATCCAGCTATGCCTCCCACTGACGCCTTGCCCGAAGACCACCCTGTGAGTGAGATATATCGGCGCCATTGAAACACCATCCGACGATGTTTCCACCACCATCGGCCTATTCAAGATATCTACAATTTTCGACTACAGGACCTCACGTATCTTTCTAAATATGCCGAGAACATTTTTACAGACCAAGTTACAGCTTTCAAGTTGAATATGACATTCGGGTACATCTTACGGCACAAAGAGACGGATCAACTGCGGTACTTTTACCCTAGTAATAACACCTATGTGTTTGACCAGCCGTTCACCATCACCAATCGTGCGTCACTGGAACCACTCCTTGAGCAGATCACTACGTTGGATCCTTTGGAATGGGCGCCCCTGCAACGTTCCAACACGAAATGGACTGTGGAAATGGTCACCAACGTGACATTTTTCGTGACCAAATTACGGAATCTTCCCATCGGCGCTCCTGTCATTCTTCCACCTTGGCTGCTCCGTCGAAAAGGACTGTATGCGTTAACGACGGGCAAAAATGTCCCCTACAAAGACCGGAAATGTCTGTTCGGTGTTTAGCCGTTCATCTGGACGAGTGTCATCCCCGGGCTTGTGATAAAAGGGCGAATATCTATTGGAAACAATATTTAGAGGAACAAGACCTGGACGCGCGGCAGTTCCGTGGAGTCTCGTTCAAGTATTCGGATGTCGTAGAATCACTGTTCAACGTCAATATCTTTGTGTACCGTTTACTACGGGAGGATGACGACACATTTGTGGCTGAATTGGTTCATCGGTCAACAGAACGGTATGCCTCTACCATGAAAGTCAATGTCTTCGACGACGGCAGGGTGAATCATTTTTCCTGATCTACGATATGAGCCTGTACACCCAGTCCTACAGTTGTGCCCAATGCCATCGGGTGTTTCACCACTCTGGGTTTTTACATCGGCACGAGAAAATTTGTGACAACACTGTGAAACGCAAATTTCCTGGCGGTGTGTACCATAACACGCTCACCATCTTCGAGGAACTGGCTGATGAAGGGATTGTCATACCGGAAGAGCATCGTTATTTTCAATACCGGGCATGTTACGATTTCGAGGCGATTTCGGAACCGATGGAAGCGGCCTCGGCGAAAACGCAGTGGACACAGCGCCATATTCCCCTGAGTGTCACCATTTCCAGCAACGTACCCGGCTATGACGCTGCACCCGTCTGTTTCGTGTCGTCTGGGGACTCCCATGACTTGATTACCCGGATGATGGTGTATTTAGAGGAAGTCAGTGCGGCTAGTACGGAACTATTGGTGTCCAAGTTCCAGGACGTACTGGACCATCTCGACGACCGGATGCCTACACTTGGTGTATCGTTCAGCGACGATGAAGAGTCGGAGGAGTCGGAGACCGAGGAGACGGATAACATTCAGCCACAGGATGTACCCTTACCGAAGCCGTATGCGGAGAAATTGAAAGCCCGCTTCCTGCAATACCTAGGCCAGTTACACGTGCTCGGCTTCAACTCGGGTCGATACGATCTCAACATGGTGAAGGAATTTCTCTACCCTTACTTGGCCCAGTCCAATATCATCAAGTCCGTCATCAAAAAGATCAATAACCACATGGCCCTCACCACCACATCACTCCATTTCCTGGATGTACGCAACTACTTGGCTCCCAATTATAGCTACGATCAGTGGGTGAAGGCCTATGACTGTGCACAAACCAAAGGGAGGTTCCCTTACACCTATATGTCGACGCTCGACCGTTTGGAGGAAACACAGTTGCCACCCCGGGACGCTTTCTTTGACGATCTGAAGCAAGTGGAATGTCCGGAAGACACGTACCGGGAACTACAGCAAGTATGGAACGACCAACATATGCAGACGTTGCGTGATTTCCTCATATGGTACAACAACTTAGACGTGGTTCCATTCCTCGAAGCGGCCGAGAAAATGGTTCAACTGTTCTGGCATCAAATGCACGTCGACATATTCAAGGAGTGCTTGATTTTACCGGGTCTCGCGCTTCGCCATCTTTTTCAAGATTGTTCTACATACCTTTCGCTGATACAACAAAAAGACGAGGACATGTATGATTGTTTAAAGCAGAACATCTTCGGCGGGCCCAGCCTTATTTTTCATCGCTACCACGAGAAAGACGCCACCACCCTTCCAAGCGGAAAACCCTGTGCCAAAATCATTGGATTCGACGCCAATGCCCTGTATCTGTGGTCCTCGCCCAACCCATGCCCAGCGGTCATTATACGCGCTGGTTGGCGGACGGCCGGCATTTCACACCTCAACGTACGCCGTACAAACATCTCGCTGACCAGTGGTTGGACTGAGAAGCCGGTCGACGGGGAATTTATTTACGAAACTAAACCAACGCCACAGAGAAGCGGATAGGAGATCGAAGACTCCCCGTCGATGGGTTTGCTATTATCCACAATAAGCCCACCGTATTCCAGTGTTATGGCTGTTACTGGCACGGCCACCAATGTCCTTTCAGCGTTGGACGCTTCAACGAACGACGTGGGAAATCGGCAGAAGAACTACGGGCAGAAGTGGTGGAGAACGGAGATTAAAACAAAGAGTTGGGGTACGATCTTATCGAACTGTGGGAGTGTGAATTTCACACCATGTGCCAGGCCCTCCCACACTTACGCGACTTCCTTAAAGCGCGCGAGTACCCCCTCAGTCGCCGACCACTCCTGACCCTGCCACAGCTTTTCGACGCCGTTTGTTCCGGGGCCCTGTATGGATTTGTGGAATGCGACCTCCATGTTCACGACAATCTCAAGCCACGATTCGCCCAGTGCTCGCCTATTTTCAAGAACACGCTGGTGAGTCGGGCTGACATTGGAGAGACCATGGGCGCCTATGCTAAGGAACAAGACGTACTTCAACAACCTCGTCGAATGCTGATTGGGAAAATGTGGGGAGAGAAAATCTTGCTGGGTACCCCGCTACTACAGTGGTACATGAGCCACGGCCTCGAAGTGACGCGCGTGTACCAAGTGATACAGTATATACCCAACGCCTGTTTAGCGCAGAATGCCCATACCGTCACGTCTGCCCGTCGTCAAGGCGATAGAGATCCCAGTAAGGCCATCATCGGTGAATCCAGAAAGTTGACGGGCAATGGCTATTATGGCAAAACGGTGACCAACCAGGACAAGCATGTCAACGTCAATATCTGTACTACGCCACAAGCGCGAAAAAAGATCAACTCGCCTCTGTTTCGGTCCGTCAACGTCATCGATGACGATACGTATGAAATCAGTTCAGCCAAGAAGACCATTCGTTACAACTTACCGCTCCAAATTGGATGTATGGTATACCAGGTGGCCAAGCTGAGGATGCTCCAGTTTTTATACGATTTCATGGGTGTGTATTTCGACCCATCCGATTGGCAACTCATGCAGATGGACACGGACTCTGCCTATATGGCCGTCTCTAATGCGGATTGGGAGTCACTCATCAAACCTGAATTACGTGCGCAATATGAGGCAGAACGGGACCAGTGGCTACCTCGACGTGACCATTACCAGTACGACAAGCGGACGCCGGGCCTCTTCAAGCTAGAGTGGAGTGGAGATGCCATGATCGCCCTGTCGTCCAAAACATACTTCTGTTACGGTGGAGATGGAAACAACAAGTTTAGTTGCAAAGGCGTCAACCCGCGTGACCCGGCCATCGACAAAGCCCTCTACCTGGACGTGCTCAAAAGCCAGACCAGTGCGAGTGGCACTAACAGAGGATTCCGGGTCGTCGGCCACCAGATGCGAACGTACATCCAGAAACGAGATGCATTCACATTTTTCTACCCGAAACGCAAAGTCCTTCCCGATGGAGTCAGTACGACGTACCTGGACTTGTGAATACTACATATATTATCTTTGACGGTATACCCGGACTTGTGAATTCTAATGGGCATACATATTTGGACTCGAAATTACTCTCTATATACATTGCACCATGAATTTGTTTGTGAACTCCATTCTTTTGAATTAGTACTCTATATACGGCAGTTCGATGACTTGGTCTGTGAACTATACTCCACTGTGACTTCTCTCTATATACGTGTCCACCTTAATTCTTGTTTGCACCAGTTTCACGTTCTTATATACTTGTATATATATTCTTGTTCACTTGTTCACGTTAATAAATATTCGAACTTCACTTGGGTTTTCATGAAGTTTTTTATTGAACAACAACACCACAAGGGAAATATTCGTACTAACCATGCTCCGGGCAGGTTATATCAAGGTCTTAACGCCTATGTTGGTTTTCTGGGTATTGATGCGTTACATTTGACCTCGAGCACAGACGAGTTCTAATTTTTCCTTAGACCTTAGACGTATGAAATGAATGTACTAGAACATCCGGGACCTTTTCAACATCCGGCCCGGCCCGGCCCGCCCCGGCCGCAGCGCGCGCGCGCGGGTTATCCGCAAGTGCGCGGCATCACCGGAAGTGCGCGGATGAATTTAAGATTATCCTAGGCCACTGATTGACTATTCATTGCTGGTGAGATATCATTTTTTTTTTATTCAGTGAACAACAGCAACGTGAGAACAACCATGTGAAAGCCCAGAACAGGGGGCTTGTACATTGAAAGAACTGAAGCCCAGAAGAGAGGGGACTTGTACATTGAACGAATTCAAGCCCAGAACGGGACTTGTACATTGAAATGATGGGCGGCCCAGTCATATACGAGTACATCTCGGTCCTCGGCCTTGGGGTACTCGTCAAACATGTGGACGATCGTCTGCATGGAATGTCCCCGACATCGATGGTACAGGTAAAACAAGCATTATTGTCCGCACACACTACTGGTCAGGCTTTGCAACGTTTTGGTATTCCAACACCACGTCTCTGTGCCTTGATCCATGAAGTCTGTTAAATCGGAATGGAGGGGTGGTAGGCCGTACGGGTCAAAGTATTCGCCCTGCTCTTCTGTCAGTGTTGACCGGGTCGATCCATCGGGTCTGTATTCAGGACGTAAGCAGCAGGATACACACGGTCTAATGGGAACACGTCTCGGGCGAACACTCCTTGAAAGACCATGCGTGTCCCTGGATCATTTTTCAGCACGGTGCGTATCTGGTCTGTATCCATGTTAGGTGGCAAAGTCACACAGGACGTTACGGCTTTTATCGATTTGAATAATGTTGTCAAATCACATTGATGGTTTTCGGTAAAGGTGTCCCAAAATGCAGTTCCAAGCGTAAGTTGCCTTTCTTGACGAGACTCAGTTGATGATCGTTGTCTAAGGTGGGAGTCAGATCGAAACAGAACAAGGTGTACCCTTTGCCGAAATCGTCTCGACTGATCATATTTCCCTCGTCTTGGTTGATTTGGCCAGTTGCTGTGAAGAGGTTCAGATAGCTCCGGATGTAATTGTCCGTTCCGAAATTAGGTTGTAAAGGCCTTGCCGGTACCTGTTGGCCATCCACATGCAGGGCCACGAAATTGATTTTGAACGCTTTTAGGTTGAACCGATTCCTCGAGAGAGTCCCATTATAACTGACGTTCTCCACACAGGCTAGGGTTAAACGCTTGGGCAAATCCCCCAGGAACAGGTTTTCTTGATTGACAATCATATTGCCTTTAGGAACGGAAAAGACGCGCAGTAGAGGTACGTTGCTGTCTCCGACAATGTGTGCATCGACCACGTCTGAGTAGACGTACAGACCATACATACCACCAGGCATGTCCATCGGGATGTGGGCTCTCTCGCTGGTGGGGCCAGCGTACCCCTGTAAATTGAGACCCAGCATTTGCTGTAGGGTAGGACTGAGTTCAACACTCACGTTGGGGCTGAGCGTGAGACTGGCCTTGTCGTTGTGTGCGTTGTAATCGAAGTCCACATGATTTTTGTAGGGGAAAGTTTTTATGGGTTGTGAAGTATTCGTGACGTCCCGTAGAGACTTATAATGCATCAGACTTCTCAGTCCACCCATGAACTCCTTGGGAGTATCGTATTGGCCTTCGGGTAGGGTGAGTTGGGTTTCTTGTCCTTCGTAGGTCACCTCGTACCACACTTCACCACCTCGCACGTTGTACCACGAGTAAGGGTATTGGATATCCACGAGTCCACAATCCCAGCGTCCAGGTAAATGCAACGGTTGCGGTAACTGGGTCACGTATTTGGTCAAGGTGTTGTCAGGAAACACATCAGCCGAACTGTTACTGGGTAGGGTGAGGTAAAACATGACGACTGCGCTTTCGTGCTGTTGCTCCCGGGCTTAATACTTCTCTCAGCCCTTGGGCGCTAATCGTCGTGATGGTCGCGGTGACTTAGATCTTGGTGGTTGCAGGGGGTGGCGTGGTAAAAGGGGTGGAAAAGTAGGTGCCCGCCGTGGTGGTGCCTTGGGGGTTGCCTCCGGTTCCCACTCGTGGTGTCGTGAGAGTCGTCGTGCACGACTGGGCGATTGCATCCAGGCCCAGCGCTCGGGGTTCCCCACCAATTCCTGTGGTACATGCATGTCTTTCAAGTCTTGAGCGAAGACCTCCCATCCTCGAGGATTCGTGTGCGACCTGCGTTGACGCATCAGGTCATTCACTAAATCCGTCATGTGGGTACCGGGGACCACCTGATTCTGTACCAGTAGTTCACCTTTATCATTCCAAGTCATGTTAGGATTCTGTTTCATTCGTTGTAATTACAAGCGTCTAGTCCGTCATTCATAATCCAGTCGTCGTCCATTAGAGAATATCCGCGTCCATAATCCAAAGACCTATTCCATAAACCATATAACGGTATTAGCACCAAATTGAAAAAGACAATCATAGTATACAAAAACATAGGCTTGTTTCCTGCAAGAGAGAAGCGGTCAACAGTTTTCAATGATGCCGGCAACACATCATGATGTGAATCGGCCAGCTTGTTTCTTGAACGATGCAGGTACACTCTTCAGGACTTCGTCTTCGACCCACTGTGGGGCTGTGGGTGGTACCCCTGGTAATAGCGGCTGTTGGAGCGGTGCTGAGGTCGGCGGTGTGTCGCGTGGTGGTGGTGCTGACCCAGGATATCTTTTCTTAAAGATGGCTTTTATCCATGCCGAGTCGTGTCCTTCTACCTACAGTGAATCGGCCAGCTTGTTTCTTGAACGATGCAGGTACACTCTTCAGGACTTCGTCTTCGACCCACTGTGGGGCTGTGGGTGGTGCCCCTAGTAATGGCGGCTGTTGGAGCGGTGCTGAGATCGGTGGTGTGTCGCGTGGTGGTGGTGCTGGGTTAGAAAGGGTTTTGTATTGGTCCATGAACGTCATGTACCGCTGAAGCGTCTCATTGTACTGTTGTACTTTCTCACTGTCGCTGAACCCCGGTCTTTGTAAGATCTGACGAATCTCTTCATCGAGGGTGTTTATCGTCTTCACCGTAGAAGGTACGGGGTACGGTGATTGGAGGTTTTGAAGGAACCGAGGTTCGACGAGGACCATTTTTTTTCGTGTGGTTCATTGTCGGCCGAAGAGCCCACCCAATACTGGACCCAACACGGACGCGGCCAACGGTGCTAAAATAGCTCCGAGAAAGCCGCCTTTCTGTAACACCTTTTTCTTTTGTGTTTGAGAGACTCGCTTCTGGACTAGGGTTCGCAGACCTGTCTTATGCTTGGCCAACTTCGCCTTTTGAGCCGGAGTCAGTGATACGTTGCCTTTTGAGATATTAAGTCCAATCTCATACAGACAGCACACGAGAGCGGGGTCTGCACCGCGTACAATGGTTCGGACCAACTCGGGTGGGGCCGTCTTCAATACACGGAGCGTCGGGGCGTGCTTCCGTACTCGCGCAGACATCATGTACAACTAATGCTAGAACCCACATCCCTTTTTATCTATCTCAGAGAACAGAGACAAAAATCAACCATGATGTGGTATTAATTCTTTTATTATCCCCATCATCAAACACACACACACCTCAGCTGGGGGAGCCACTGTGGGTGTGTTTACATTATTTTTGCATGTACACGTGGTGAGTCTCTCCGGGAAAGATTCCGGTGCGTTGTCGAAGGTGATCGGGGGTGGCTTGCTTCAGGTCGAAGAGCATATACCCATGCTGAAGGGTTGTCGCATCTTTAAAGGCTTCCAACGCAAACGCAGTGCGGCCGGGATACATCTGTCTCGCCAGGTGCAGCAGTTGAGTGGTATCTCTTGGGTGTTTGACACCTTAGACGTATGAAATGCATGTACTAGAACATCCGGGACCTTTTCAACATCCGGCCCGGCCCGGCCCGCCCCGGCCGCAGCGCGCGCGCGCGGGTTATCCGCAAGTGCGCGGCATCACCGGAAGTGCGCGGATGAATTTAAGATTATCCTAGGCCACTGATTGACTATTCATTGACTGGTGAGATATCTTTTTTTTTATTCAGTGAACAACAGCAACGTGAGAACAACCATGTGAAAGCCCAGAACAGGGGGCTTGTACATTGAAAGAACTGAAGCCCAGAAGAGAGGGGACTTGTACATTGAACGAATTCAAGCCCAGAACGGGACTTGTACATTGAAATGATGGGCGGCCCAGTCATATACGAGTACATCTCGGTCCTCGGCCTTGGGGTACTCGTCAAACATGTGGACGATCGTCTGCATGGAATGTCCCCGACATCGATGGTACAGGTAAAACAAGCAATATTGTCCGCACACACTACTGGTCAGGCTTTGCAACGTTTTGGTATTCCAACACCACGTCTCTGTGCCTTGATCCATGAAGTCTGTTAAATCGGAATGGAGGGGTGGTAGGCCGTACGGGTCAAAGTATTCGCCCTGCTCTTCTGTCAGTGTTGACCGGGTCGATCCATCGGGTCTGTATTCAGGACGTAAGCAGCAGGATACACACGGTCTAATGGGAACACGTCTCGGGCGAACACTCCTTGAAAGACCATGCGTGTCCCTGGATCATTCTTCAGCACGGTGCGTATCTGGTCTGTATCCATGTTAGGTGGCAAAGTCACACAGGACGTTACGGCTTTTATCGATTTGAATAATCAATGTCAAATCACATTGATGGTTTTCGGTAAAGGTGTCCCGAAATGCAGTTCCAAGCGTAAGTTGCCTTTCTTGACGAGACTCAGTTGATGATCGTTGTCTAAGGTGGGAGTCAGATCGAAACAGAACAAGGTGTACCCTTTGCCGAAATCGTCTCGACTGATCATATTTCCCTCGTCTTGGTTGATTTGGCCAGTTGCTGTGAAGAGGTTCAGATAGCTCCGGATGTAATTGTCCGTTCCGAAATTAGGTTGTAAAGGCCTTGCCGGTACCTGTTGGCCATCCACATGCAGGGCCACGAAATTGATTTTGAACGCTTTTAGGTTGAACCGATTCCTCGAGAGAGTCCCATTATAACTGACGTTCTCCACACAGGCTAGGGTTAAACGCTTGGGCAAATCCCCCAGGAACAGGTTTTCTTGATTGACAATCATATTGCCTTTAGGAACGGAAAAGACCTTGGTCTGTACTCGTCGAATCGGGTACTGGGCTGGTTTTTTCTCCAATGCTCTGATGTGCCCCAACTGTACACCTGGGCTCGGAGGATAACAGCGTTTCGATGTAGGCTCGGTACGGGTACGTGTTCGTCGAGGCGCTCACCAGTTTATCACTGAGTGCTATATCCACTTGCTGGAATAGAGAATGAAGCCAGAGATTCACTGGACCCACGGGTGCATCTGCTGTGAGGACCGACCCATCTTTATTGGTGATTTTAGCTTTCACATATAGGTACGTATGGGCTAAATCCAGGTAGGTCGTATCTGCGTTGGTGATGGTGAATTCAATGGGGCCTGTGGCTGCTGGAAAGGGGCAGATGTTCCACCCATTGACCCTCGTCGGCACTGGTCTGAGTAGGTGGGACGGTCCATAAATCAAATTCTCTGTTGGTAGAAGGACACGACTCGGCATGGATGAAAGCCATCTTTAAGAAAAGATATCCTGGGTCTTCGATGTGCGTCGTCGCTGGGTCGGTCGTCGACTGGTGCGTGGTCTCGGTGGTACAGGTATTTTATTCCCTACGGTGCGTTGTGCTTTGGCGACCAAGACGCCTCCTGCTTCTTTGGCTCGACGTTTCAGTGCTTCTTTGGGTGCCGCACCGCCCAAGACATCACCCGCGACTTGCAGTCCACTGCGTACCGCTTGTTTGCCGATAGCTTTGACCCCACGCGTCACCAATGGGAGGAACGTTTTGACGATGCTCCCGAGTATGTTCCCCAGCCCTTGTCCTCGTTGCATGCGTGTACCTGCAAAGACAGGAAAGCTACCCCCGGTCTGTTTGGTGTAATGATCGACGTAACTGGCTGTATGGCATTGATAAGGCACCTTCATTATGCAAAGTGAACCGCACGGACTTGACGGAAATGAAGTGTCAGCACCACTTTCCCACGCTCGAATGCAATCGGTAGACCGGTGTCGTCTCTTATATCGATGACGATGGAGCTAATATCGGTCTGACTGACCGGTAGATACACGATGTGGCTGAAACTGTGGGTGACTTGAGCTCCATACTTGCCTTTCACCGGGCAGACGCGCAGTAGAGGTACGTTGCTGTCTCCGACAATGTGTGAATCGACCACGTCTGAGTAGACGTACAGACCATACATACCACCAGGCATGTCCATCGGGATGTGGGCTCTCTCGCTGGTGGGGCCAGCGTACCCCTGTAAATTGAGACCCAGTATTTCCTGTAGGGTAGGACTGAGTTCAACACTCACGTTGGGGCTGAGCGTGAGACTGGCCTTGTCGTTGTGTGCGTTGTAATCGAAGTCCACATGATTTTTGAAGGGGAAAGTTTTTATGGGTTGTGAAGTATTCGTGACGTCCCGTAGAGACTTATAATGCATCAGACTTCTCAGTCCACCCATGAACTCCTTGGGAGTGTCGTATTGGCCTTCGGGTAGGGTGAGTTGGGTTTCTTGTCCTTCGTAGGTCACCTCGTACCACACTTCACCACCTCGCACGTTGTACCACGAGTAAGTGTATTGGATATCCACGAGTCCACAATCCCAGCGTCCAGGTAAATGCAACGGTTGCGGTAACTGGGTCACGTACTTGGTCAAGGTGTTGTCAGGAAACACATCAGCCGAACTGTTACTGGGTAGGGTGAGGTAAAACATGACGACTGCGCTTTCGTGCTGTTGCTCCCGGGCTTAATACTTCTCTCAGCCCTTGGGCGCTAATCGTCGTGATGGTCGCGGTGACTTAGATCTTGGTGGTTGCAGGGGGTGGCGTGGTAAAAGGGGTGAAAAAGTAGGTGCCCGCCGTGGTGGTGTCTTGGGGGGTGCCTCCGGTTCCCACTCGTGGTGTCGTGAGAGTCGTCGTGCACGACTGGGCGATTGCATCCAGGCCCAGCGCTCGGGGTTTCCCACCAATTCCTGTGGTACATGCATGTCTTTCAAGTCTTGAGCGAAGACCTCCCATCCTCGAGGATTCGTGTGCGACCTGCGTTGATGCATCAGGTCATTCACTAAATCCGTCATGTGGGTACCGGGGACCACCTGATTCTGTACCAGTAGTTCACCTTTATCATTCCAAGTCATGTTAGGATTCTGTTTCATTCGTTGTAATTACAGGCGTCTAGTCCGTCATTCATAATCCAGCCGTCGTCCATTAGAGAATATCCGCGTCCATAATCCAAAGACCTATTCCGTAAACCATATAACGGTATTAGCACCAAATTGAAAAAGACAATCATAGTATACAAAAACATAGGCTTGTTTCCTGCAAGAGAGAAGCGGTCAACAGTTTTCAATGATGCCGGCAACACATCATGATGTGAATCGGCCAGCTTGTTTCTTGAACGATGCAGGTACACTCTTCAGGACTTCGTCTTCGACCCACTGTGGGGCTGTGGGTGGTACCCCTGGTAATAGCGGCTGTTGGAGCGGTGCTGAGGTCGGCGGTGTGTCGCGTGGTGGTGGTGCTGACCCAGGATATCTTTTCTTAAAGATGGCTTTCATCCATGCCGAGTCGTGTTCTTCTACCAACAGTGAATCGGCCAGCTTGTTTCTTGAACGATGCAGGTACACTCTTCAGGACTTCGTCTTCGACCCACTGTGGGGCTGTGGGTGGTACCCCTGGTAATAGCGGCTGTTGGAGCGGTGCTGAGGTCGGCGGTGTGTCGCGTGGTGGTGGTGCTGACCCAGGATATCTTTTCTTAAAGATGGCTTTCAGCCATGCCGAGTCGTGTCCTTCTACCAACAGTGAATCGGCCAGCTTGTTTCTTGAACGATGCAGGTACACTCTTCAGGACTTCGTCTTCGACCCACTGTGGGGCTGTGGGTGGTGCCCCTAGTAATGGCGGCTGTTGGAGCGGTGCTGAGATCGGTGGTGTGTCGCGTGGTGGTGGTGCTGGGTTAGAGAGGGTTTTGTATTGGTCCATGAACGTCATGTACCGCTGAAGCGTCTCATTGTACTGTTGTACCTTCTCACTGTCGCTGAACCCCGGTCTTTGTAAGATCTGACGAATCTCTTCATCGAGGGTGTTTATCGTCTTCACCGTAGAAGGTACGGGGTACGGTGATTGGAGGTTTTGAAGGAACCGAGGTTCGACGAGGACCATTTTTTTTCGTGTGGTTCATTGTCGGCCGAAGAGCCCACCCAATACTGGACCCAACACGGACGCGGCCAACGGTGCTAAAATAGCCCCGAGAAAGCCGCCTTTCTGTAACACCTTTTTCTTTTGTGTTTGAGAGACTCGCTTCTGGACTAGGGTTCGCAGACCTGTCTTATGCTTGGCCAACTTCGCCTTTTGAGCCGGAGTCAGTGGTACGTTGCCTTTTGAGATATTACGTCGGTCCTGCGATGACGCAGGTGAAGGAATGTTGCCAACGGGGGTCCATGGTTGGAGGTGTATCCTCTGTCGTGGTAACCCGCTCTTGTAAATTTGGTACGAGTGAACTGGGGTGGTGGTGGGTACAACGTCGGTCGCCGTTGTCTGTTCACTGTGAGGGATGAAATCCGGTGGGTCTTCAGACGTACTTGGTGTGGAGCTCGGTGTGGAGCTCGGTGTTGACTGTATACTTGGTGTGGAGCTCGATGTGACTTGTACACAGGGTGTGGTGGTGACTGGGCTCGATACGGGGTTGACTGGTGCTATCTGTAGACTGGTTTGACTGGCGGCTGGAGTTCTAGGTTGGTTGAGTAGAGTGCTGAGATAGGCAACGTCGTAAAACACACCTCCGTACAACATACTCAGCAGGGTTAGCAATATCACCACAAAGCCCACTTGCGCTTTGCGCGTTTTAGGAGACGCTGTGTTCAGAGACGGTTGCACCGTGTTCATGGTCGAACGTGGAATGAAGGATGATGGCTGTGGTGTCTGGTTTTATAGTCGTTTCACCTGGTTGGCCGCGACCCAGGAATTGAAGGAACTGAGCCAGCCTTGCCATTTGACGAAATGTAACAGTTTACCACGTCGACGTTCGGTTTTCAATATCTGCTCCACCGTGTAGTAGTCTTGCTTTGTTTTTACGACAGGCTGTAATTCCATCTCGTAAAATGTGCCTTGCAACGGTTCCCATTGAAGATCTTCCAGTTCATAGATTCGCTGTTGTCGGGATAGGTGCCGTTTAATCAGGAAGTGCTCATCGCTCCAGTTAGGTAATTAACTTTTCTCGAACTTGCCCTTGACTTTACTGATCCGTACAAGGTCCCCGACCTTGAACATCTCCTTCGGTGCTCGTTGCGATTGTATGGGGTACAAGACACGCCGGACTTGGGCTTCATTGCGTTGGGTCACGGTAATGGGGCTCTCTGTATACTCCGGTGATAGGCTCGATTGTAACCACTTACAAGTTTCGGGAGAACATCGATGTACCGTCTTGTATTCTTATAGGTGAAATATTTATACATGCGGCCTTTGAATGTCCTGTTGAACCTTTCCACCACGGAAGCCGTGGTCTCGTTGTAGGTATGGAAGAAGAAGACCTTCCGTTTCTTGAGAAAGGCTTGGAACGGTCGGTTGAGGAATTCCGTGCCTTCGTCGATTTGCAAATACAGGGGTTTGCGTCCAGTGTTGAAGATGTCCTTGGATGCCGCTATGAGATTCGCCCCCGTTTTCGTCCGGATGGGTACCACCCACGCATACTTTGACAGGATATCGATGCACGTCAAGATATACCGATTCCCCTCGTTGTGTTTGGCAAAGGCACTCATATCGACCAAATCCGCTTGCCATTGGGCATCTAGTCCTCCCACGATGACCCGGTTCCGTAGAAAATGGCGACGGGCAGCTCGATGTAAGGTATAGGTGTCTTGTTTTCTTAACCAATCTCGGACTTGGGTACGTTGTATCCGCTGGGGTTTGGCCGCTCGATAAAGAGCCGACAATGCACTATACGCAACCGGACTGTCGGGACTGTAGTATAAGTTATCCAACACATTCTCCTAGCGCTTCATGGTGACAAAATGATGAAGGAACCCGAGAGTATCGCTTATTTATAACGAGGTCGAAGTTTCTACCACCGTTGTGTTGGTTGACTGAGTCTAGCCGGATAGTCTATAGCCTCGTCGTCTGGCTCCGCTTCATTGCTAGACATTTGTTCATTGGGTTCAGCCAGCGCGTCCTCAATAGCACGAGCCCACCCCAAAGGTATGATGACCGCTCGTCCGGTGTAAACAGCTGGTCCACAATAGGCACCACTTTCTCCAAGGCTGTCCACAGGTCAGGGTCTAGGGTGAAGCTTTGCGTAGGATCGTGGTAACGCCCCACACGGGCAAAGAAGGGTCCACGGTGTACGTAGTTGGCGTTCTCGATGTGGATGAGGTTTCCGTCGAGCTCACCGCTCAACACCCGTTTAAATTGGGTCCAGCCATCACGGTGTAGGGTAACCGTAGTCGATGTGGACTCCGGACCCCACCCACAGACATCCGGTCTTCCACGAGGGTGACTTTATCTTCATAGACGTGTCACCCCACCTGGGGTGTAAGGGGCAGGATGGCTCGTAGGACTGATGACATGGTTGACCCAATGACGAAGGGTGAATGACACACACGCTGACTGTCTCTCGTATTTATGGACAGGTCCCTCGATGAAATGGTTGACCCAATGACGAAGGGTGAATGACGCACACTGTGACTGTCTCTCGTATTTATGGTGAGGTCCCACTGTCAATGCCGCAGCGCCAGGGTGAATAGGGCACAGACCATGACTAGGCCAACCAGCCGTCGCTGGTTCCGGCGTCCATAGCTCAGGGATCAAGGATGGCTGTCATAGTCCAGTAGTGGTGAGTGATGGCACACCTCTCCATCGAGTGCACTCTGTCGAGGACCGCTTCTGTGAACTCTTTCAGGATCTGGCGTCGCCCCTCGTTGTCGTCGCCATCTGCAAACATGGACCCAACCACTGCTCGGTGACCCGTGAGGGAATTAACCACGGTCGCATGCTGTAAAATGCGAGTGGCATAGGGCTGGGTCTCCGTCATGGCTCTGCGACGGTAGAAATGAAGGTGTGGGGCGCAGAGAGACGTGTTTTATAGACCATGCCAACCGAGAAGACACGGACGTGACCGAAAAGACACGGACGTGACCGAAAAGACAAGGACGTGACCGAAAAGACACGGACGTGACCGAAAAGACACGGACGTGACCGAAAAGACACGGACGTCACCGAAAAGACACGGACGTCACCGAAAAGACACGGACGTCACCGAAAAGACACGGACGTGACCGAAGATGTTCCGGAGGTCACCGAAAAGACACGGACGTCACCGAAAAGACACGGACGGTGAAAAATGTCCCAGTGTACCCCAATCTCCCCTACAGCTGAATAACTTGATCATGTATGGTCACAATCTCAGTAAACTCAGATATAATATCACGGAATACTGGTTTACCTAGATTGGTGTGGTCATCGATTTGGTCTCTCAGCCATAATAAAATAGTACTAAAGGACATTTATTCGATGAATTCATTATAACAAAATTAATATTAATGTGTTAACCACGAACGGGTGATACAATCCTGTCGTTTTACGATATGAAACTAGTTCGATCACTCCACGACACGTCTGTGAAGTATGGCTCGAGAAAACACCTGTTACTCGTCCAATATCAACATGGCCGCTCCCATGTTTACTGAATTCAGATATCCGGCGGCGCTGCGCCGCCGGAAATGAACAAAATAAATCGAGACCCGCCAACAACGCGGCCATGTCATGTTCTGTACAATGATTGGATATCACAGATAAAAGTGCATCTTAAAGTGACCAATAGAGCAAGAAACACACGACAGAGGCTTTATAAATGAGTGTAGCCTTTTATGTCTAGGGTGCTAAAGAAAGGTTTTATTATTTGATTTCTGACAGGATCGAACTACCGGTATGGCATTCACTAGAGATGGAATGTAGAAATGTCGTATATATAAAGCGAGAGCCGGTGGTATCAGAGACACAGAATGACAAGTTCCGTCTTGTACAGCGACCTCCCAGTGATTTCCTTGTTGAAGAGAGCCCGATGGTCCAGAGTGTGCCAGAACACATAACTTTGATAAAGCAAGAACCTGGTGTTCCGTTTGACATCAACGACCCCACATATATACAAGATGCTAGAATCGATATTATAAAAAGTCAGCCTTTCATTGATGTGAGTTACAAATAGTTAATTTTAGTGTTTAACGTAACTCCAGATTCAAGATGCCGGTATGAATATTAATAAAATGTAACCCACCATTTTTTGCACATTTCGCTGTTACAATCGATTAAATTAATTATCGGAATCTATCTTTTTAACTATTATTGTCTGATTAATATGATTAGTACACTCTAATATTAGTAGAATTTAATTATTTGGATTTCATTAGACTTTAATTATTGAGCTTGGTATATCTTATTAATATTAGTATTTTTTTGTTATTTAGAAAGTGATCGTATAACAGTATTTTCGTTATTTTGGGATTACACTATCTTACTGTAGCACAGATTCTAGTGCAGAAAATTGTTCGAGTCCAGAGCGGGGTTTGAACCAGCGACCCCCAGAGTAAGGCACCTAATCGCTAGCAATATAAGTTGGCGATCAAAACCACTCGGCCAACGGGTCTCTCACTAAAATAGGAGGTAGCAGACCGGCAGTCTTGAAAGCGAACATACAATATCCCTCTGATGGTCGTTATGACACAGCTCCCATAGCTAAATACAAAGGAAGATATTGTTTTGTCATTTAGAAAGTGGTCGTATCATAGTATTTTCGTTATTTTGGGATTACACTGTCTTAGTATATAGCACAGATTCTAGTCAGAAAATTGGTCGAGTCCCGGACCTAATCACCAGCACTGTATGTTGTGAGTGGCTTAGATCGCCAACGGGCCTTCCACTAAAATAGGAGGTAGCAGACCTGCAGTCTTGAAAGCGAACATACAATACCCCTCTGATGGTCGTAATGACGCAGCTCCCATAGCTAAATACAAAAGAAGATATTTGTCATTTAGAAAGTGATCGTATAACATTATTTTCGTTATTTTGGTATTACACTATCTTAGTATAGCACAGATTCTAGTGCAGGAAATTGGTCGAGTTCTGAGCGGGATTCGAACCAGCGACACCCAGAGAAAGGCACCTACTCGCCAGCACTGTACGTTGGCGATCTAAGCCACTCGGCTAACGGGCCTCCCACTGAAATAGGAGGTAGTAGCAGACCGGCAGTCTTGAAAGCGAACATACAACACCCATCTGATGGTCGTAATGACACAGCTTTTGTCATTTAGAAAGTGATCGTATAACATTATTTTCGTTATTGTGAGATTACACTATCTTAGTATGATATCTGAGCGGGATTCGAACCAGCGATCCCAGAGTAAGGCACCTAATCGCCAGCACTGTATGTTGGCGATCTAAACTATCTAACTTGTCAAAATCAATAGTTAAATGTGCAAAAACTGACTGTAGTCCTAAAAATCCTATTTTTAGTGGGAGGCCCGTTGGCCGAGTGATTTAGGTCGGCAACATACAGTGCTGGCGATTAGGTGCCTTACTCTGGGGGTCGCTGGTTCGAATCTCTCTCGGAACTCGACCAATTTTCTGCACTAGAATCGGTGCTATACTAAGATAGTGTAATCCCAATATAACGAAAATGCTGTAATATTACTAGAATCTATTCATAATATCTCGTAATAATTAGCACAATCGAGTATACATGTAGGTTCTAGTTTGTACTTCCGGAGAATATGGCTGGTTACGGTGTACTCTTGTTGTATGCTTTAGGACCCAGAGAAGATTTATTCAGAGCATGGTTCTGTAGAAGAACAGGGTGCCAGTGTGCTGGATGACAGGCCACATGGAGTCAATGTGCTGAATGACAGAACACAGGGTGTCAGAGTGCTGGATAACATACCGCAGGATGTCAAAGCACCGGATGACAGACCGCAGGATGTCAAAGCACTGGTTGGCAGACCACAGGATGTCAAAGCGCTGGATGACAGACCACAGGATGGCAAAGCGCTGGATGACAGACCACAGGATTCCAATGTCCTGGATGACAGACCACAGAAATTCAAAGCGCTGGATGACAGACCACGGGATGTCAAAATGCTGTATGATAGACCTCAGTGTGTCAAAGTGCTAGATGATGGGCCGAATGATGTCAAAGTGTTGGATGACAGGCCACATGGTGTCAAAGTACTGAACATAAAACCTGTCCCAGTACTTCTGTACACAAATAACACCACGTTGGGACATGGTGCCGAGTTTCTGCTTCAACAACCAGAGCCCAGCGAAGTAGAGCCAGTTCCAAATGGAAGTTCCTTCCGGAGGAATCCAGAACAAAGTGAGGATTTGAAAAACAGTCATATCGCTATCGGTGTACGCTGTGTCGATTCACATGCAAACATACATCTCAGTTGAAGATTAACGAGCGAACTCATACTTGTGACAAGCTGTACAAGTATTCATACTGCCCGTACATGTCTGCCAGGAAAGAAGACACCCAGAAACACGAGAGATGCCACACTGAAGAAAAAACACAAAAATGCTCAAGTTCTCATATTACTCATTTTGGGGGAAAATGCAACGCTGTCAGCAGAGATAACCCGAGCACCCATGCAACAATAAAGCCATACAAATGCTCACTGTGTCCCTATTCCAGTGGTACGAAAAACGCCCTGCAGATCCATGAAACAATACATACCGGGGATACACTGTTCAACTGTTCGCCTTGTCAGTTTACCACAACCCCCAAGGTAGATCAGGAGACGCATCAACTCATTCATACCCAGGTGAAACCATACAAACGTTCACAATGTGGATTTACCACCACCTCCAAAGGAGATCTGGAGATGCATCAACTCGTTCATACCCAAGTGAAGCTATACAAATGTTTACAATGTGGATTTACCACAACCTCCAAAGGAGATCTGGCGACGCATCAACTCATTCATACCAAAGTGAAGACATACGGATGTTCCCAATGTGGATTTACCACAACCTCCAAGGTAGATCTTGCGACGCATCAATTCAGTCATACCCAAGTGAAACTATACGGATGTTTACAATGTGGATTTACCACAACCTACAAGGTAGATCTGGCGACGCATCAACTCAGTCATAACCAAGTGAAGCCATACAGATGTTTACAATGTGGATTTACCACAATCTCCAAAGGAGATCTAGAGATGCATCAACTCGTTCACAGCGAAAAGAAACGATACAAATGTTCTTTTTGTCCCTATTACAGTTGTACAAAAGGAGACCTGCGGAACCATGAAACAAAACATAAACATACCAGGGACACAACCTACACATGTTCGCTTTGTCAGTTTAGAACAACCTCCAAATTGAGTCTAGAGAGACACCAGCTCATTCATACACAAGTGAAGCCATACAAATGTTCACTCTGTTCCTACAGAGGTGAAACAAAAAACGGTCTGGTTCTACATGTGAGTCGGCGCCATCCAGACCAGAAATTTACTCTGACCAAACAACAGATCACAAATGATAGCCCAGAAGTCGCAGCAGAAAATCCATGCCAATTTGCACACACATAATGTGTAGATCAAACGCAAACAGGAAGCCTTATGGACGCACTCATGTTAAAATGGTGATACAACATATTGATGCTCAGTTTGTCAGTGTACTTGGGTAATAAAAGGGTTCATGAAATAGCTCATTACATTTGAAAAGCCAGACATTGTCCATACGGCTATATCGTGTTGGCACTGGGGACAATTTTATATGAGGATAATATATATACAGCACTGGGTACAATATTCTTCGAGTACAAAATATGTCCATAAATGTAGAATCAAGTCCTCGTGGCCGCTGTTTTTTTTGTAGTTTTTTTTTTACATCTTTGAAGATGAGTTACATCTGATCGGAAGGTACATACTCCGAGCTGAACCACCTTCTCTAGCCAAGTCGACTACATCACAAATCTCTTAGAGCTTTAAACCTCTCTCTCTCTCTTGTGATATATAGTAGTCAACTTGGCTAACGAAGATGAGCTAGCACCGGCGATGGAGGAAAGATTTTTTTGTATATTTTGGAAAATATGAAGTGAAAAAGTAGGCTCTATCATGTCTATGTAGCGGTGACTGAAACATTTATATCACTCATTTGCTTCGACCTTGCCCTTGCTATATTACCGTATCCCGTCAATTTTGAGTTGTTCATTTCATCTATGAACCAATCAAAACCAGCATATGTCAACTAAGTAGGGTGATGTAATTCTCCATAGCGGGGTCTTTGCCCTAATATTCCTACGACGCAGGCTCTCATTTGCAAATTGTCCGGTAATGAGTGAGTCAGTCAGACATTGAGTGAGTCATTCCATCCGAATCCTTTCTCCAGAAAAATAAGGAGAACCCGTTGACATTAGAACCTTGATTTTTGTCGTAAATGTGCATTAGGGGACTATTACAAGCAAGTTCTGAACTGACCTACTTTTCATTAAAATATGGCCTACTTAGGTAACCTATAAACTTCGTAATTAACCCGACTTCGTAGGTCCTGTGACGTTAGTCGCGCTGCGAGATGGATAGGGTTGACCCGATAAATACGTCAACCAGTCAATAATCCACTCCTGTGGCATGTAGTCAACCGCCAAACAGGGTTGTCTTCTCTTCTGTCATGTCTTCCATCTGGCACAGTGGGAGACCATTCTCAAAGAGAGCCGTGTCTACCCGCGGGAGACCAAAGCGACTCTCATGTAAACTGGTGACATTTTTGAATCTCCAATCTCAAAGCGAGGCAGCATGACATCATTCTCAAAGCGAGCCGTGTCTACCCGCAAACTACTTCCTGTATTAGATAACTCGCTTTCACGGCCAAGTATACATACCGACAATAATTTGTTCGCGATTGATATGCTCCGAAACGGAAAGAGTCATTTCCCAGTTATATAGCCCACGTTATGTTTAGCAATTCGCTTCTAACTCGGCGGAGTCAGCAGGTCAGTGACAAGCCAGATAATCATACGCCGTCTACTCACCCCCCAAATTTTGGGGGGATGGCTCCCATTTACGCGTGAGACTCTTTCTCGCAGTAGGGAGTCTCGCGAGACGAGAATGAGTGGGAGACAACCTCGTTTGGGTCGGGTCTCGCAGTCATCATTTGATGGCAGTTCCAAGTGAATTAGTACGAAGATGTTGCCACAGTGAATACACTAGATCGATTCCCCCCCCCCACACAGTCTTGCTAATAAAGGGTGGAGGGTGGGGTATAGCGTCATGATATAGATACCGGTCACTGTTTTCTATATATCCGCCCAGCTACGCTGGACAATACTTGTCCGGATCATCTTGCTTTTGCTGCTTGGATTCTAAACCCAGGTAAGGGATACCATGTGTGGCAGGGGCGGCGGAACCGGGGGGGCCAGGGGGGGCCAGGCCCCCCCAATATTCAGAGAGGGGGGGCCAAGGACCACTTTGGCCCCCCCAATAATTTCGCTTAACCACTTGGTCTCCATAATAATTTCGCTCAGCACTAAAGCCTATGCATGTGCACGGGTATTTGGAAACGGGTATTTGAATTGACAATACCATGGTATAGCGTTTCCTGTTCTCCTGTGTAGGCCTAATGGTCTCAAACTTGCGACCTATAGCTACTCTACAGAATGCGTTATCGTCAAACTGAGAATTATTCTCGAACTAATGTATAGTCTACCTTCTGGTGATCTCGTGCAAGTAGTATAAATATCCACGATATCTGTTGATGTGAAAGTTCACGAAGGAGTCCTGTGTGTGGATGTGTATGGTTGGCCATCCCTGCCAGAATTCGTCATTTAGAGGCTGCCTCTAAATAATATATACCATGGTATAAAATGCCAAGCCTGCCATAATTCGTATTTAGAGGCTGCCTCTAATTATTTTGTACCATGGTATAAAATGCCGAGCCTGCCATAATTCCTATTTAGAGGATGCCTCTAAATCGCCAAGCCTGCCACAATTCGTATATTAGAGGCTGCCTGTAAATAATATATACCATGGTATAAAATGCCGAGCCTGCCATAATTCGTATTTAGAGGCTGCCTCTAATTATTTTGTACCATGGTATAAAATCGCCAAGCCTGCCATAATTCCTATTTAGAGGATGCCTCTAATTCATTTTAGCCGTAAGTCATAAACAACTCGATGTCATATCAAGAATATTAAATTTGACCAATGAGTAAACTTGTAGCAAGCGTAGAGATATGGCACCAAATTTGTGAAAGCGCATATCATTGGTGGAAGTAATAAGAAGGCGAAAATTTACGACTTACGGCTAAAATGAATAGAGGCATCCTCTAAATAGGAATTATGGCAGGCCTGGCGATTTTATACCATGGTACAAAATAATTAGAGGCAGCCTCTAAATACGAATTGTGGCAGGCTTAGCGATTTACAGGCATCCTCTAAATAGGGATTATGGCAGGCTCGGCATTTTATACCATGGTACAAAATAATTAGAGGCAGCCTCTAAATACGAATTATGGCAGGCTTGGCATTTTATACCATGGTATATATTATTTAGAGGCAGCCTCTAAATGACGAATTCTGGCAGGGATGGCCAATCATAGATGTGGTTAAATTCTGTACGCTACTACTGTTCTGATACCTGCTCTTACTGACAAGCTCGCTTAATCAATTTGTCAAACATGTTGAATGAATTTAAATGACTTGTATCTTCCATTTGACATGATAAGGAGATATGATAAGGCGGCATTTTGGCCTGTGCGTGGTGCGGTTGAAACCGAAAAAATGTCCTAAAAATAAATGACTGTTGATGTAACGGCAAGAGAGCATGATATGTGAAAGTTCTAGCTCGATTGCATGATCATTATAGTATGAAATTGAAATCCGCAGCATGTGCTATTTCGTGAAAAACTTGTAGGTGTGTTTTAGCGACTGCCGCGATAATTTTGATCCCTGTTAGGTTAACTTTATTGAATGTATTGAACCTCGTGTTGAAACCCTCAGGATTCCTGCATCGCAAATACATTCAATTCAATGCAATGTCGAAAATATACCAACACCTGTCCAGTGTTTGTCCTATCTAGCTTCAGCGGGAATCCCCGGCCGTGTTCCTCAACTTAATATTCCGTAGTAAGATGGCCGCCTCTCCTGCTTGCCGATAAAGAATCATGGTGGCGGGCATTGTAGTTGATGGCACCCACAATTTTTCATCCGATTCGAATTTAAATAACGAAAAGTATTATCGATGGCTTCCCGGTGTAAAAACGGGACACATTTGATGCAGAAAAGACGAAATATTTATCTACTGTCACTGAAATAGGAAACGCACAAGACGATGTTGAATCAGTTGGACTCTGCATCGATGTTCAGCCTTGTTGATTATAATTTTTTTAGCGTTTCGATAGAGGTAAAAATAGGAAAACTCGCTGTGAATTATCACCCCTAATAGGCCTCGGAAATGCTCTAAAATGCGTTAAATGGACGCTAAAATTTCAAAAAAATTCGGGGGAGGACCCCCGGACCCCCCGCTTCGCGGGAGGGGGACACCCCCTCCAGGTCCCACCCCCGGTTTGGCCCCCCCAATATTTAACTCCTTCCGCCGCCCCTGTGTGGTAGACATGAACTGGCCTAATTATTGCTTATCTATTTTCTATTGTATCCCCCAGAAGATAATTGTATCAGAGCACCATGTTGGAAGGTAGATCAAGGCTGTAATGTCATTTCTATTTAATGTCACACAAATTCATTGCTCGCCACGTGTGTTTGTGAATGGCCCAATCAAATCCTCTCCTTTTGGAAGAAGTTACGTAATGCATTCATTTCTGCGTGTTGTTTATTTGTAACTTTATTTCCTTGAATGAAGTGTAGTGGAACTATGGTAGACGTAGTTGTCATTTCACTGAAATGTGGCAATTGACATACATCGATGATGAATTGCCTATTAAGGAGTTTTCTTGGAATAAAATTAGTACCTGGAAGTTAGAATTTTGAGCATTTATTGTATTTATGTAATAACTTATTGCAGATAACACATGTTTAAAGATGAAGTGCAAGTTATGTGTTTAGGAAAGTACAACTCGATTTAAGAAAGAATTAAACAGATATGTGAAATTACGTGTGGAAAATTAAGTTTGACTGGTCTATCCTTCGTGTAACATGAAACCACGTAAAGCGCCTATGGGCCAACTTTTTTTCTTGGATATGCTTGAATGTAACCAGTTATATCTGAAGAACTGTGCTCAATACAGCTACCAAACTTTGGGAACTTATTTATCTATTTTTATTCTACAAGCCTACAAAAACTTATTTGTCTCTGCCTTTATTTTATAGAATTATCACAGTTTTTGTGTATTAATCTGGATATGAACGATATTGATGGCAAGATTTGGTGAGAAGAAAATTAGCACTAGTTATTTAAGGGAATAAAAACCTTACGTGCATCTATCTGTAAATATCGTTATTATGTTTGATAAAGTCTCTTTGGTTGGTTACATGTACGTTTAAGATATGATGTTTGGATTCTTGATTACATAATAGTTTTTTTCTGGACGGCTTTGTGTGTACGAAGGGGTACCAAGACAAAGGAATCATCCAGGCGATAACAACACCTATTTATCAGCATAACCTAACCAATAACAGACTTACCAACTTGTACATAGCGACTCTTCCTTACTTGTATTTATATTTTCCTCTTCTCTCTAATTGTTATTTATTATTTAATTATTTATTTTAATATCTAGTGCTGCAAAATATCTTAAATTAACGAAGAAATGTACGTGAAAGTTAAATAAAACATTGAGTTGATGGGCCGCGAAGTCCGTTTGGGAAGCGGCCCTTTTAAACTACAATTTCAATCGATAAAATTGTATAGAGAACAGATGACGACAAAAGAGGAAACAACGCTCTCAAACGTTTAAAACACGGCCTCGATAGGCATATACTGCCTGCCTCGTTCAACACCGAATCGATACAGCTGAGCCATATTTCAGCAGTGTTTCGATCCCGTAAGCGGTCATACATTTGTAGTATGCGGAAGTGTTTAACGCGCGAAGTGGGGAAATTAGGTACCGGAAATGCATCGGTAAGTGCAACTTTCTCATCCACTTCCTTGGGTTGCTCGTTACATTGAGTCTCATGCCGAGTTAGTCAAGTCACACGAGTCTGATTATAGTATCAGAGTCAAGCCCCAATCCTCACTATCGTAACCTAGGGTCTCTCCAGGTTTGAAAGCCACCAATATTGGTCATACAAACATTTGTACTCAAATGCGACTGAACAAAATGAATCAAGACCTGTCAACAACGCAGCCATGTCATGTTCATCTCCGTTTGAAAACGTGGCGACTAGGTACTAGTCTTTTCAGTGTCCTTTGTCCGAGTTAACCCTTTCTTTCCCAGCGTTGCCATTTGGCAACGTCGTGTATTTACGCCACCTCATCTCAAACCAATGGTCGTTTGGCAACGATGGGCTGCGGTCGTACTAAAAACTGCGCGTAACTGCGCGGAACTGCGCGTAACTGCGCGGAGCTTAATTTCAACTGCGCGTGGATTATCTGATGGATTTTTCTTTATTTGCTGACGAGCAGAATATTGATATTAATGAAACAGACAACAAACTCCGCAAAATGTAGACTATATGTCGCTTGAAACGAGAGAGAACGAAATTCAAATGCGCGGAAATTATGTTTCACTGCCCGGAGATTCGCTTCGCTGGAATGGAATCGTTAATATTAGAGCACATTATCCTACCTTATTCGTACTCCACTCAGATTCGAAACGCTCGAACTAAGTCTGATGTGTATGAATTGTATCTGTCCGAACGTAAATTGAGTATAAATTTAACTGCGCGGAAATCGAGCCCGTAAACAAATTTGGCGTAAACTTCAACTGCGCGGAAATCCATGGCAGCTTCACCCCACACAGATTCTTCTGCATTGAACTAATTCTGATATGTATGAATTTCAAAAGGCTTTGCGTGTGTGAATTTCATCTGTCCGAACGTGAACTTGGTATAAATTTCAACTGCGCGGAAATCGAGCCCGTAAGCAAATTTGGCGTAAACTTCAACTGCGCGTAAATCCATGGCAGCTTCACCCCACAGAGATTCTTCTGAATTGAACTAAGTCTGATGTGTATGAATTTCTAAAGGCTTGCGTGTATGAATTTCATCTGTCCGAACGTGAACTTGGTATAAATTTCAACTGCGCGTAAATCGAGCCCGTATAAAGTTTAACTGCGCGGAAATCCATGGCAGCTTCACCCCACGCAGATTCTTCTGGATTGAACTAAGTCTGATATGTATGAATTTCCACGCGCAGTTGAAATTAAGCTCCGCGCAGTTACGCGCAGTTCCGCGCAGTTACGCGCAGTTCCGCGCAGTTTTTAGTACGACCCATGGGCTGAAGCGGTATACTCTACGGCAGTGCACCTATTGATATATGAGAGTTCCCCACAGGTCAACTTTTATGACACCCTGCAACATGGTCACCCTCTGAAGCAAGAATTCCGCTCCCACACGATTTAAGTTTATGAACAAATTTCACCCATAAACTTGCTGCATCTAGAATTTGTTTTGTGTCATTAAGAATATTTAACACATGGGCTTTGGCAATGGCATGCCATAAGATTTATTTCTTTCCATCTTGTCAGATTACACAGTGAACATGCGTATTTTTTTACTTTGCTATTTGGCAACAACGGGAAGATTCGACCTCTGAAATTGGTACTTTAGTAGGAGTCTGTTTTATTCTGAATTTCAATACATGTGTTTATTTGTAGATGGCTAATTCATATATATTTTCGCTATCGCAAAGGCTAGAGGGCTGAAACTTAACACACTACATCTTTGGGTCAAGCTCTACAAGAATATGCAAAAAGAAATCAAAGATGGCCGCCATGATGACGTCACATTTTCAAAAAGAGCATTTTTGGACAATATTTTTGGTCAGAACTTTCGAAGTTTTTATTTTGGGTTTTTCCTCTAAAAAAATGAATAATAAATTAGTAAATAATAATCTGATATGAAATAAAATGTTTTACTTACTTTTCCGTGCAGAAAAGCAAAACAATTGAAGAAATCTGACGAAAACATAACTTTTCTGGTACACCACATGGCCGCCATTTTGAATGTACCCATGATCCTCCACTCGCGTGGTCATGCAAATAGGTCCGAAATGGCCCTAATATGATAATCCACAAAGTCACGAAGTTTCAGCTCTAAATTTTTTGTCGTTCCGGAGATAGGAGCAAAAAACCAACGGGGAGGGGGACGGAAAATGCCCCCTCCCCCCAGGCCAGGTAGGGTTAACGTCTATTCATAAGGACCGTTGTTTTGACCATCATTCCTGGCGCCGATTATATTTTTGCATGTCTGTACAAATTCCAACAAGATGTCAATTCATAATTCGACTGAATCGGGGAAATTGCCCATATATTTGTCAGTCCGTATAACTGAAATATTGGTTGATTGGAACATTTGTACATGTACAAATGGATGAATCTACCTTTGAATGTTCAAAATATAGCAGTTTTATGTTTGAACTGGTGATTTTTGTCATTATTTGAATTAAAACTGCAATAATTACCCCCAATAACTTGATAAAGGGATGCGTTTCATTGTGACATATTTAACAAAATATCAAGCTATATGGTCTTAAATGGCAACAATTCCCAGTTGCCATGGCAACATATATATCGAATAAATAAAACCAAAAATAGTTTCTATGCCCCAAAGCTATCAACTACCCGAAATATTAGATTTTTCCTACATCTGCATCTGGGTCCAGGAAAGAAAGGGTTAATGGTGTCCTTGTTTGTAAAGATGCGTACCCAGTACATGTTGATCCACTGATGTAACTGGGCAAATTTCAGTTAAATGTAACAAGCTATACTATGACTGATATCTTCAGTCAGGTTCGGTATGTCATCATAAATTGTTTTATATGTTAATTGCTCTGTTTTTACCCAGCTCGAAATGGGCGTTTAATGTACAATAAATTGAATTGAATTATCGGTAACCGTAACTTTACTTTTGACCTAAATCTAATTGACTAATTGACACAAATAGATCAGTATTGATCAGCAAATTTTCATAAAAAGATAAGAAAACATTTCAATGTAGGTTGAGATGACGACAAAACATTTTCTCATGCTATTGATTTTATCAAGATTTTGGGATTAATAATATCCATCGGGTCTAACACAGTTTGTATTTCGTCTGCAGTATCACTTGTCATATCCAGCTATCAACTCAGTGGTGTTAGTATAATTATTCCCACATTGAACCAAGCATTTGGGAACAATGATTGGATAATAGAGATAAAAGTGGCTCTTAAAAGTGACCCGTAGATTATGAAACGCACGAAACAGGCTTCATGAATTAGTGTAGCGTTTTATGTCCTGGGTACTGAAGAAAGGTTTTATTATTTGCTTTCTGACAGGATCGAACTACAGGGATCTCGTTGATTAGAGATGGACTGCAAAAATGTTGTATGTATCAAGCGAGAGCCTCTGACTCAACCGGTGGTATCAGAGACACAGAATGACAAGTTCCCTATTGTACAGCGACATCCCAGTGATTTCCTTGTTGAAGAGAGCCCAATGGTCCAGATTGTACCAGAATTCATTACATTGATAAAGCAAGAACCTGGTGTTCAGCTTGACATCGACGACCCAACATATATACAAGATACTAGAATTGATATTATCAAAAGTCAACTTTTCATTGATGTGAGTTACAGATAGTTAATTTCATTGTTAAACTGCAAGTGTGGTAATTTTTATACCTTAACTCCAGATTCAAGATGCCGGTGTGAATAACAAATCGTAACATAGAATTTTCTGCACATTTTGCTGTTACAGTGGATTATATCAATTATCGGAATCTATGTTTTAATTGTCATTGTCTGATTATTACAATTAGTACAATCTAACATAGAATTTAATTATTTAGATTTTATTAGACCTTAATTATTATCTCGCCTTACGAAGTAAAGGGGAGATATTGTGAGAGGGGGAAAGAGTCGGTGTCGGTGTCCCCTGCCTGGAAATGAATGGGTTTTTGGTTTAGCAAGTTAAAAAAAAATCTAGAAAAATTAGAAAAAATATAAAAAAAATATAAAAAATATGGGGGGTGGGTATGCCACCTGGGGGTACTACCCCTGGGGTACTCTAATGTTAAAATCCCTATGAATGAGTTTTGCGTTTAGCTGAAGTGCACATGTACATCTGTACTTGGAAAGTTCCTTGCAGTTGTCAGCTGTCATTGGATGATTATGAAACTTGGTATACATGTTTCTTATGATAAGAGGATGTACCTGTGCTATTTTTGAGAAGAAATATTAATTTTTCTCAAAATTATGGCAAATGAAGAGTTTTCTGTTTAGGTAAATTGTACATGTAGGCCTCTACATGTATACATATACATCTACATGGTAACTTTGCTCCAGTTGTCAGCTGTCATTGGATGATTATGAAACTTGGTACACATGTTTCTTATGATTAGAGGATGTACCTGTGCTATTTTTGACAAGAAATATTAATTTTTCTCCAAATTATGGTAAATGAAGAGTTTTCTGTTTAGGTGATTTGTACATATACATGTCCATGGTAAGTTTGCTCCAGTTGTCAGCTGTCATTGGATGATTATGAAACTTGGTACACATGTTTCTTATGATAAGAGGATGTACCTGTGCTATTTTTGAGAAGAAATATTAATTTTTCTCAAAATTATGGCAAATGAAGAGTTTTCTGTTTAGGTAAATTGTACATACAGGCCTCTACATGTATACATATACATCTACATGGTAACTTTGCTCCAGTTGTCAGCTGTCATTGGATCATTATGAAACTTGGTACACATGTTTCTTATGATTAGAGGATGTACCTGTGCTATTTTTGACAAGAAATATTAATTTTTCTCCAAATTATGGCAAATGAAGAGTTTTCTGTTTAGGTAAATTGTACATGTAGGCCTCTACATGTATACATATACATGTACATGTACATATAGTTTGCTGCAGTTGTCAGCTCTCATTGGATGATTACGAAACTTGGTACAAATGTTTCTTATGATTGGAGGATTTATTTGTGCTATTTTTGAGATGAAATATTAATTTTTCTCCAAATTATGGCAACTGATTGAGTTTTGCGTTTAGCCGAAGTGCACGTACATCTGTACACCACAGTTTGCTGCAGTTGTCAGCTGTCATTGAATGATTATGAAACTTGGTACACATGTTTCTTATGATTAAAAGATGTACCTGTGATACCATCCATACCATCACTACCATCCATACCATCACTACCATTCCTACCATCACTACCATCCATACCATCACTACCATCCATACCATTCCTACCATCACTATCATCCATACCATCACTACCATCCATATACCATACATACCATCACTACCATCCATACCATAACTACCATTCCTACCATCACTACCATCCATACCATCCATACCATCGCTACCATTCCTACCATCACTACCATCCATACCATCACTACCATCCATGCCATCACTACCATCCATACCATCATTACCATTCCTACCATCCATACCATCACTACCATTCCTACCATCACTACCATCCATACCATCACTACCATCCATACCATCACTACCATCCATACCATCACTACCATCCATACCATCACTACCATCCACACCATTCCTACCATCCATACCATCACTACCATCCATACCATCACTACTATCCATACCATCCATACCATCACTACCATTCATACCATTCCTACCATCCATACCATCACTACCATCCATACCATCACTACTATCCATACCATCCATACCATCACTACCATTCATACCATTCCTACCATCCATACCATCACTACCATCCATACCATTCCTACCATCACTACCATCCATACCATCACTACCATCCATACCATCACTACCATTCCTACCATTCCTACCATCCATACCATCACTACCATCCATACCATTCCTACCATCACTACCATCCATACCATCACTACCATCCATACCATCACTACCATCCATACCATCACTACCATCACTACCATCCATACCATCACTACCATAACTACCATTCCTACCATCACTACCATCCATACCATCACTACCATCCATACCATCACTACCATCCATAGCATCGCTACCATTCCTACCATCCATACCATCACTACCATCCATACCATCACTACCATCCATGCCATCACTACCATCCATGCCATCACTACCATCCATACCATAACTACCATCACTACCATCCATACCATCACTACCATCACTACCATCCATACCATCACTACCATCCATACCATCACTACCATCTATGCCATCCTACCATCCATACCATCACTACCATCCATACCATCACTACCATCCATACCATTCCTACCATCACTACCATCCATACCATCACTACCATCCATACCATAACTACCATTCCTACCATCACTACCATCCATACCATCACTACCATCCATGCCATCACTACCATCCATACCATCACTACCATCCATACCATCGCTACCATTCCTACCATCCATACCATCACTACCATCCATACCATCACTACCATCACTACCATCCATATCATCACTACCATCTATGCCATCCTACCATCCATACCATCACTACCATCCATACCATCACTACCATCCATACCATAACTACCATTCCTACCATCACTACCATCACCATCACCATACACATCACCATCCATACCATCACTACCATCCATACCTTCACTACCATCCATACCATCACATCCATGCCATCCATACCATCACTACCATTCCTACCATCACTACCATCCATACCATCCTACCTTCACTACCATCCATACCATCACTACCATCCATACCATCACTACCATCCATACCATCACTACCATCCATACCATTCCTACCTTCACTACCATCCATGCCATCACTACCATCCATACCATCACTACCATCCATACCATTCCTACCTTCACTACCATCCATACCATCACTACCATCCATACCATCACTACCATTTCTATCATCCATACCATTCCTACCATCACTACCATCCATACCATCACTACCATCACTACCATCCATGCCATCACTACCATCCATACCATCACTACCATCCATACCATTCCTACCTTCACTACCATCCATACCATCACTACCATCCATACCATCACTACCATTCCTATCATCCATACCATTCCTACCATCACTACCATCCATATCATCACTACCATTCCTACCATCACTACCATCCATGCCGTCCATACCATCACTACCATCTATACCATCACTACCATTTCTACCATCACTACTATCCATACCATCACTACCATCCATACCATAACTACCATTCCTACCATCACTACCATCCATACCATCACTACCATCTATACCATCACTACCATCCATACCATCACTACCATTCCTACCATCACTACCATCCATACCATCACAACCATCCATACCATCCATACCATCACTACCATCCATACCATCACTACTACCAATACCATCACTACCATCCATACCATCACTACCATCCATACCATCACTACCATCACTACCATCCATACCATCACTACCATCCATACCATCCATACCATCACTACCATCCATACCATCACTACCATCTATACCATCACTACCATCCATACCATCACTACCATCCATACCATCACTACCATCCATGCCATCACTACCATCCATACCATCACTACCATCTATACCATCACTACCATCCATACCATCACTACCATCCATACCATCACTACCATCCATGCCATCACTACCATCCATACCATCACTACCATCTATACCATCACTACCATCCATACCATCACTACCATCCATACCATCACTACCATCCATGCCATCACTACCATCCATACCATCACTACCATCTATACCATCACTACCATCCATACCATCACTACCATCCATACCATCACTACCATCCATACCATAACTACCATCCATACCATCACTACCATCCATACCATACTACCATCACTACCATCCATGCCATCACTACCATTCCTACCATCACTGCCATCACTACCATCCATACCATCACTACCATCCATACCATCACTACCATCCATGCCATAACTACCATTCCTACCATCACTACCATCCATACCATCACTACCATCACTACCATCCATACCATCACTACCATCCATACCACATCCATACCATCACTATCATCAATACCATCCATACCATCACTACCATCACTACCATCCATACCATGATGGTGATGGTAGTAATCCCACTTGGGACTGGACTATCCAGCAGTAATCCCACAGAGGACTATCCATCAGTAATAACATGGGACTGGTCCACCCAGCAGTAATCTCACACTGGAATGCCCTATGTACCAGTAATCCGACTGCACTGACCTATCCATCCTACATGGGATTAACTTTTGCCAGTAATCCCACATGGGACTGATGTTATTGTCTGTACCAGATAATCTATTCCAGACATTATTGTCTGTACCGCATCACTTATTCCAGACCTTATTGTTTGCTCTACATGTACATGTATGCTTTCAATACTGCTGCACCTTTGGCGGATGACCCCGCAAGGCGAGATGTTGGGGTTCTCAGAACGCTTGTTAAACTTGGTAGAATCTTATTAATACTATTACAATCTATTTTTATACGCCCGCCAAAAGGCGGACGTATTATGTGATGGCGGTTTCCGTCCGTGTGTCCGTCTGTCCGGCTGTCCGTCGTTCCGTCTGCCGTGTCCGGTCTATATCTGGGACAGTTTTCTGTCTACAGTTCTAATTTTTGGTGAGTGGATACCCTATGGGGAGACGATGGGTCGCGTACCAAAATGAAGGTCGAGTTCAGAGGTCAAAGGTCACTGGCCTAAAAAAACAGGAAATCACTGAAGTGTTCGTGTCCGGTCTACATCTGTGAACGTTTTCTATCCACAGTTGCAAATTTTTGTGAGTGGATACGCTAGGTGAAGACGATGTGTCGCGTACCAAAATTAAGGTCGAGGTCAGAGGTCAAAGGTCACTGTTGCCTAAAATCAGGAAATCATTGATCGTTGACAGTTTTCTATCTACAGTTCTAATTTTTGGTGAGTGGATGCCCTAGGGGGGAACGATGTGTTGCATACCAAATGTAGGTCGAGGTCAGAGGTCAAAGGTCAGTGTGACTGAAAAATCAGGAAATCATTAAAAATTTCTAATTTTTTGTGAGTGGATTCAATAGGAGGAAATGAAGTGTCGCATACCAAAAAATAGGTCAAGGTCAAAGGTCAGTGTGACCCCAAAATCAGGAAATTATTAAAAATAACATTTTTTTTGCCAGTAGATACATTAGGGAGACACGATGCGTCACCTACCAAAATGTAGGTCAAGGTCAAAGGTCAAGGTCACTGTGACCCCAAAATCGTGGAATTGTTAAAAATCATAATTTTTTTAGTCCATTGAGAAATTACGGGGATTCGTTTCGTCATGTACCGAAATTTAGATCCAGGTCCATAGTCAAGATCGCTGTGACCCGAGAATCAAGGTCAAAGGTCAGTGTGACATAAAAATCAGGAAATCAATAAAAATTACTAATTTTTTATGAGTGGATTCAATTGGGGGAAGTGAAGTGTCGCATACCAAAAAAAACAGGTCAAGGTCAAAGGTCACTGACCCCAAAATCAGGAAATTATTACAAATAACATTTGTTGTGTCAGTAGATACATTAGGGGGACACGATGTGTAACATACCAAAATGTGGGTCAAGGTCAAAGGTCAAGGTCACTGTGACCCCAAAATTGTGAAATTTTTGAAAATCATGATTTTTGTGTCCATTGAGAAATTATGGGGAGATGGTTTATCATGTACCAAAATTTAGGTCAAGGTCAATAGTCAAGGTCACTGTGACTTCAGAATCAAGAAATCTTTGAAAAGTTTTTTTTTGTGTCAGTGGATACATTAGGGGGACATGTAGGTCAAGGCCGAACGTCAAGGTCACTGTGACGCCCAAAATCATGAGATTTATAAAAATCATGATTTTTTTTGTGTCCATTGATACATTGAGGGAAGACGATGTGTCCTGTACCAAAATTTAGGTCAAGGTCAAAGGTCAATGTCACTGTGCCCCCAAAATCAGGAATTCATTACAAGTCACATTTTCGTATGCCTGTCGAAGACGAGGTCATGCAATGCGATGTTGCGTTCTATCCATTCATCCATTAACATTTGTTCATGCGATAACTCTAGTTTCAAGGTATGGATTGGTACCAAACTTTGATTATACCTTACTCGCATGGCAAAGAGGAGCCATACATCAATCGATCAAAGGTCAAGGTCACAGTCACCCAAAACTGAATCAAGTATAAGATGTGACATATGTTACATTCTCAGAAGCACAAAATTGTAGACCTTTCTCTGGTGTGCTAGCTACCAATTGGAATCAAGGCTATTAAACAAACTTGAAATTTGGACCAATATAATTCCAGATATACGGGCGTATATTGAAGCCCCTTGGGCTCTTGTTAATATCTTATTAAAATTAGCACAGTCTGGTATAGGTTCTAGTTTATCCTCCTGAAGGGTTACAATGTACTCTTGTTATATGCTTTAGGACCCAGTCAAGATTTATTCAGAGCATGGTTTTGTACAAGAACAGAGAGCCCATGTGCTGTATGACAGCAAAGTGCCGTATGACAAAGCACAGGATGTCAGAGAAATGGATGACAGACCACATGATATCAAAGCGCTGGATGACAGACCACATGATATCAAAGCGCTGAATGACAGACCGCAGGATATCAAAGTGTTGTATGACAGACCACAGTGTGTCAAAGTGCTAGTTGATGGGCCAAATGATGTCAAAGTTTTGGATGACAGGCCACATGGTTTCAAAGTGCTGGATAACAGACCTGTCCCAGTACTTCTGTACACAAATAACTCCACGTTTGGACACGATGCCGAGTTACTGCTTCAACAACCAAAGCCCAGCAAAGTAGAGCCAGTTCCAGATGAGAGTTCCTTCCGGATGAATCCGGAACAAAGTGACGGATTTGGAAAACAGTCATATCGCTATCAGTGTACGCTGTGTCGATTCACATGCAAACACGCAGCTGACTTGAAGGTTCACGAGCGAACCCATACTTGTAACTTGCTGTACAAGTGTTCATACTGCCCGTACATGTCTGCCAGGAAAGAAGACACCCAGAAACACGAGAGAGAAAAAACACACGAATGCCCACGTTGTCATATTACTCATTTTAGGAGAAAAAAAAGTCATATCAGGAATACAGTATGGAAGTGTTCACGTTGTCAGTTTACCACAACCCCCACACCGGATCGGGAGACGCATGAAATCATTCATATCCAAAAGCCATACAAATGTTCACTGTGTCCCTACTCCTGTGATACAAAAAATGCCCTACGCACTCACGAAACAATACATATCGGAGATACACTGTACAAATGTTCACCATGTCACTTTACCACAACCTCCAAAGTGGATCTGGAGACGCATCAACTCATTCATACCCAAGTGAAGCCATACAAATGTTCACGATGTGGATTTACCACAACCTACAAGGTAGATCTGGAGACGCATCAACTCATTCATACCCAAGTGAAGCCATACGAATGTTCACAGTGTGGATTTACTACTGCCTCCAAAGGAGATCTGGAGATGCATCAACTCATTCATACCCAAGTGAAGCCATACAAATGTTCACGATGTGGATTTACCACAACCTACAAGGTAGATCTGGAGACGCATCAACTCATTCATACCCAAGTGAAGCCATACAAACGTTCACAGTGTGGATTTACTACTGCCTCCAAAGGAGATCGGAAGATGCATCAACTCATTCATACCCAAGTGAAGCCATACAAATGTTCTATTTGTCCCTATTCCAGTGTTACAGAAGGAGGTCTGCGGTCCCATGAAAGACAAAAAATACATGTCAGGGACACAACCTACGCATGTTCAATTTGTCAGTTTAGAACAACCTCCAAATTGGGTCTAGAGACGCACGAGCTCATTCATACCCATGTGAAGCAATACAAATGTTCACAATGTGGATTTACCACAACTTCCAAAGGAGATCTGGAGATGCATCAACTCGTTCATAGCGAGAAGAAGAAGCCATACAAATGTTCTTTTTGCCCCCATTACAGTGGTACAAAAAGAAGTCTGCGGACCCATGAAACAAAACATAAACATACCAGCATGACCAGGGACAGAACCTACACATGTTCACTTTGCCAGTTTAGAGCAACTTCCAAATTGGGTCTAGAGATGCACCAGCTCATTAATACTCATGTGACTCATCCTTTTATTTCGTGTTAGAATGGTGAAAATCTTTGAACAAATATCATTAAAGTGATGCCTTCTAAAAATTTAGTTCATATTTGCTCATGGAATATAAATGGACTGATAGACAGGATACATGGGCCTCGTATGAACAAACTTCAGGACTCTTCAGTCTCTAACATGATGCAAAAGTTTGACATTGTTGGATTGTGTGAAACTCATGCTGACAGCACATCGGACATCTCGATTCCTAATTTCAGTCTGATTGTTAATAAAATCCGTCCAAGTCATCTAAAAGCACGAAAATCCTCCTGAGGAATTGCCCTTTTGGCAAAAGATACCATTAAACCAGGAATAGTGCCCATTAATGGTCATAGTAGCAGAGCATCTATATGGGTTAAATTGTGTGAGAAGTTTTGGGGCTTGAGAATGATGTTTATTTATGTATATGCTACATCCCACCGGATAATTCTACTTACGGTAAAGACAACTCACCAGAATTGTTTGATGAACTAGAACTAGAAATTGTAAAATTTAGTAATATGGGTGATATTATAATGTGTGGTGATCTTAATGCACGATCAAGGAATCTATCCGACTTCATTGTAGAGGATGATAAGGATCGAAATTTTATACCCGTACCTGATAATTATGTGTGTGATACAACAAATCCTAGAAACTCAATGGACAAAGTGGTCCTCAATCAAGGCAAAAAATTAGTTGAGTTATGCAGAGCAAGTCAATGTAGAATTTTGAATGGTAGAACATTAGGTGACCTATTTGGAGCTTTTACTTCCGTCAATAGGAACGGGTGTAGTGTTGTGGATTATTGTGTGGTCAGTAACAATTTATTAGACTCGGCTATATCTATGAAGGTTCATCCCTTATTTTGCATCTCGGATCACAGTCCTGTAATCAGCATGGGGAATGTGACTGGTTGCCCTTACCTCAAAAATTTATTTGGGATCATGAGAAAGAAAATGAGTTTAAATCTTGCTTAAGGTCTAGCTCATACACTGAATATATTGCTTCAGAATTGCAGGATCCAAATCCTGATGTAAACAAATGTGTAGAACTATTCTCAAATCTCCTTCTAGAGGCTGCAGATTATAGCCTGGATAAACCAAAACAGTATATACAGGGTATTAAAATGGTGCGTCCTCATGATAAGCCGTGGTATAACAAGGAATGCCGAAAACTACATAGAGAGATGAATAGATTAAATAAGGCATTTAATAAAGATAATCAAAATAACTTCATAAAAACTGAATATTTCAGGACAAAAAAGGAATATAAACTTGCAACTAGGAAGGCCAGGAGAAATTACCGGCTTAATATTATTGATGAATTAGATAAATCAGCTGATATGAATCCCAAGACAACATAGAATCTAATTAAATAATTAAAACATGAAAGTATGAGTAAACCAAACTCTTCAAAAATCAAAATGTCCTGTTGGTATGATCATTTTGAAGAGTTACATTCAGAAATACCAACTAACATGCCCAATACCAACAATTTTCAGCAGTCAGAAACTGCTACAACTCCTGTAACATTGAATCCCCCTTGTCAAAATTTGCTTAATAAGCCAATCTCAGAGAAAGAGATGACAACTGCTATCAAACAGCTGAAGAATAATAAATCGTGTGGTTGTGACTGTATTAATAATGAAATTCTAAAGGCTTCGTATCCTATTCTTAAAGATATTACCCTACATATATTCAATGAGGTCCTTACTACGGGTTACTACCCAGAACTCTGGTGTGAAGGGATGATTGTTCCCATTCATAAAAATGGCTCCCCACTGGACCCAAATAATTATAGAGGAATAACTTTAAATAGCTGTTTTGGTAAGTGGTTTTGTATCATACTGAATAACAGACTCATTAAACACTCATCTACACGAAATTTATTATCGAAATGTCAAATAGGCTTCCAGAAGAATCACAGAACCATGGATCACATTTTTGCTTTAAAAACATTAGTTGATAAATATAGTCATAAAAGGAACAAGTTGTATGCAGCTTTTATTAATTTAAGCAAAACTTTTGACTCAGTAGCTCATGGTCCCATGTTTTATAAGCTTCAGAGGGTAGGAATACATGGTAACTTCCTCAACGTGCTGAAAAGCATGTACCACCAAAGTAAATCTTGTATTAAGTCTAATGTGGGTCTCAGTCCTTCCTTCACTGTTTCGAGAGGGGTGCATCAAGGCAATGTATTGAGCCCCCTTTTATTTAATACCCAGAGATCCAGACAAGTAAATCTCCCTTACTGTGGGATGAATTAGTATCTTGTTTAGCATATGCAGATAATTTAGTACTCCTTTTAACTACTGAAGAAGACCTGCAACTCAAACTGGACAGGCTTCAAGTATATTGTCAAAAATGGGGTCTATCAATATACACCGATGATGATGTCATGTCTCGCTGTCCGCCATGCTTATGTACAAGTATCGTACAATACATGCTGCTGCTAGTATCTGTACAACTGATTTGTTGACTTTATTCCGCACACTTATAGTGGGACCGTAACAAAGGTTGTAATGTCACTTCTACATGTGTTTAATGTCACACGAATTCATTGCTCGCCACGTGTGTTTGTGAATGGCCCAATCAAATCCTCTCCTTCTGGAAAAAGTTACGTAATGCATTCATTTCTACGTGTTATCTGTTTATTTGTAACTTTATTCCCTTGAATGAAGTGTAGTTGAACTATGGTAGACGTAGTTGTCATTTTCAATGAAATATGGCAATTGACATACATCGACTGGGTGGTGCTTAGTTGGTTCGTCGTGATATAGCTGAAATATTGTTGAAAGCGACGTTAAATTCTATTCACTCACTCACTCACTGACATACATCAATGATGAATTGCCTAATATAGACTTTTCTTGGAATAACATTAGTACCAGTTAAGTCAAAATTTTGAGCATTTATTATATTCATGTAATAACTCATAACAGATAACACATGGTTAAAGATGAAGTGCAAGTTATGTGTTCTGGAAAGTACAACTCAATTGTGGAAACTGAGTTTGACTGGTCTATCTTTCGTGTAACATGAAAACCACGTAAAGCCGTAAAGCGCCTGTAGGCCAACTTTTGTGGAACTCCACAAAAACATACGTTGCAGAAACGTGATTGGCTAAGTGTTCTTCCAGTTTTCTCCACAGACCAATGAAATCCGGGATTTCGTTTTGAAAATTTGAATTGGCGAGCGAGTGGTTTAAAACTGGTAGCTATCCCGTGATGCATTGTTCTTTCTATAATCCTCTGGGACTGACCTATATTTTATTGGCATGTGATCAGGTTAGAGAGAACTACCTCTCTAAAATTGAGATAAAATAGGTCGTTTTATGATTTATTTATCATAACACCGCAATGGTTTGGCTATTGTTACATGTCGCAAAAGTGATTTTCAATGAAAGTGTACTAAATATCTATTATTATGCAATTAGACAATTTGTTTTTTACCCCATCGGCTATCTTGGCATCGGGGTATTGTCGTCGCCATATACGTCCGTCCGTCCGTTACCGCATTTTAGGCAAAACCGCTTGAGGAACAAACACTAAATTTTGAACACTTGTTTAGCTAGTGCTTAGACGCCTATCGAAAGTGCCTCCCCTCTGCCCATATTTCACGGAGTTATGCCCCTTTACAGATATATTAAGTTCTATTTCTGTTCTATATGCTTGAATGTAACCAACTTTTTCTGCAGAACTGTGTTCGATACAGCTATATTTTGGAAACATATTTATACTGTTGTATTCTAGAAGTCAACAAAAAACTTCTCGCCGCGGCCCTTATTTTACAGTGTTATGCCCCTTTTCTTGTGCAGTTATCTTTGATTTTGTGATTATATGCTTGAATGTAACCAGTCATATAATTAACTGTGTTTGGTACAGTTACCAAATTATGAGGAAACTTTTTATCCAGTTGTACTCTAGATGCCTACAAAAAATTTAGTTGTCGCGGCCCATTTTTTTTATGGAGTTATGCCCCCTTCGGATGTAATCTGCGATTTTGTTATCTGTAGTGAATGTGCAGGTTTTAGCAGATCCGTCTGCCGTGCAGCTACTAAATTTTGGAAACTTATTTATCTAGTTGTATTCTAGTAGCGTACAAAAAAACCTCATCGTCTCGGCCCTTATTTTATGGACTTATGCCCCTTTACGAGTGTACTTATCTTGGATATGCTTGAATGTAACCTGTTATATCTGAAGAACTGTACAGCTACTAAATTTTGGAAACTTATTTAGTGGCGTTTTTATTCTACAAGCCTACAAAAACTTATTTGTCTCTGCCCTTATTTTATAGTTATCACAGTTGTGTATTAATTTGGATGTGAACGATATTGATGGCAAGATTTGGTGAGAAGAAAATTAGTACTGTAGTTATTTAACGGAATAAAAACCTTACATGCACCTATCTGTGTAATTCCAAATATCTTTATTATGTTTGATGAAGACTTTGGTTGGTTACATTTACGTTTAGGATATGGTGTTTGAATTTTTGATTAAGCCCGGCGCACACTGGAGCTATCTGCTCAGCCAAATTTCATTCGTGCACGATGGCGTAAGCAGATAGCTTCCGTGTGCGGGCAACTTTATGAAAGTTTTTGTTCATTCGTGTCCTAAAGGCAAATATTCAACGTGTTTGATAAGTTTGGACACGCGTGGAAGAAATGTTACAGTGTGCGCTGAGCGAAAGCTATGTGCTTACGCTTTTTTGTTAGAGCGCATGGGTGAGTAGTAGGGAAAGGTTAAATTGAGGCTCATTGACCTTTGACCTCAGAAATTTGCATATGACGTCACTTCCGGTTTGGGTGAATGAGGCGTGACCTTTGTACATGTCCAAATTTGTTTGTCTGGGGTTTTTCCCCACAATGGCGGCTAATCCGCCATGTTGGAGCCGCCATGTTGGAGCCGCCATTTTGGAGCCGCCATTTTGGAGCCGCCATGTTGGAGCCGCCATTTTGGAGCCGCCATTGTTGTAGAAAAACGTATAAAAGGAGGTGATTTTTAGTGGTTTGGTGTATTCATTGCACTACCCCACGGAGCTCTCTGACCTACCTGCCTGCTTCACCAGCCTGCCTACCTGCCTGCTTCACCATCCTGCCTGCCTGCCTGCTTGCCTGCTTGCCTGACCACCCTGCCTGCCTCACCAGCCTGCCTGTATGAGACGTGGAGAAGCTTTCCATTTTACCAGTGCAACTTCACCAGCCTATTTCACCGTAGCAGCTACTCACCAGCCTGAACCCACAGTCATGGAGTCATCCCAGCGAGTTAAGCTTCAACAGTACCGTGTCCGCCTCATTGATGAGATGCAGCATGTGGCCGAACTATGTGATCTGCTTATGGAGGAAAATATAATGCTTAAACACGGTGTCGAAGATATCATGGCGCAGAACACCACTTCACGACAAAACAGAGCCCTCATCGACGATCTACTGCGCCGTGGCCCCTATGCATTTCTAGCCTTCGTGGAGGCGCTGAAGAAGACGGGAAATGAAGAACTAGCAGATCTACTTCAAGCCCAGGATTCACAAGATGATATCTTAGTCATGGACATCACCGAAGAGCGTACAGCTACTAAACTTGAAGAAGTAGCAGATCTACTTGAAGCCCAAGAGCGTAGAGCGTACAGCTACCAAACGTACGCACCCAGAGTCTGGTGTACCTGCCAAACGCGGTGCACGACCCAAACGGCCCCGACTAACACCTTTAGAAATACCTGAGCAAGTGCTTCAGCCAGTGCCCCAGCAAGTGCCTGAGCCAGCGAAAGAAGAGGTGCTACTTCCTATGTCTGGGCAGGAGATCAATGACATTATCCAGCAGGCCTACCAGGCAGCCCACACGAACACTTGGGAGCTCTCACCCTATTTAACTGTGAGTGTCAAAGAAGAGGAAGTGCATTTTAACGCACCGGCCTGGCACGACAAACCAGCTAAGCATATTGCCTTGACGTTGGACACCTGGCTAAGACTACAGGCCATTGATTACGCCGTCGATGCGGTCATTGGCCACCAGGGGAGTGACGAAGCGAAATTTTATGTGGGTGACGACATCTTTGTCAGCTGTTCTACATTCAACGACATGCTCCTGGTGCATATACGGAAATGGAAAATGAGGTCAGATACGCAAGAGCGTATTCCTTGTCCTCAGGGCGTCACCTTGAAAATAACTGCGTGGCGGAAGCTGCAGAGTCTCACAGCTGTAATTCGTGAAGCCCTGTCTGACCAGGTGTCTCAGTATATTTATAACGAGTACATCGACACATTCCTGGATCATCTCAGACCCCGCATTCGACACTTGCGTATCCAGCAATGTGCAGGCTGTGTGAACAAGAACGGGGTCTTCAACACGCATACGTGTGTGGACAATAGTATACCATCAGACGCGCTCATCACTGAGGCACTACAGGACGTGACCGAGGTGCAAATTGCCCAGGCATTGGAAGCTGCCTGTCCACCCAGAATTCCACGTGAACAGATTGCTACCTTCATCTACGTGCACCAGGGGCGTAAAGACGATGATGAGTTCAAACAAGTCTTGTTGCATAAATATTGAACATTTCAAGTCTTGTTGCATTGAAACATTCAGACATTACCGTATTCCTACATTCTATGTTCATTCTACGTTCATTGAAGCGCCTTGATAGCGTATAATTGTATTAAAAAATTCAATACCCAGAGTCTACTGTGGTGAAGACGTTCATTCTACTGTGTTGTTGTATAAATATTGAACATTTCAAATCTTGTTGCATTGAACATTCAGACATTATCGTATTCCTACATTCTATGTTCATTCTATGTTCATTCTACGTTCATTGAAACGCCTTGATAGCGTATAATTGTATTAAAATTCAATACCCAGAGTCTACTGTGGTGATGACGTTCATTCTATTGTGTTAATAAAAATAGTAGAAATTCAAAATGGGTGTTAGTGTTCATTGAGTGTGACCTTTGAACATGTCCAGACTTGTCTGTGTCTGTTGATGTACTGGGGTTTTAAAAGATAATTGTATTAAAAAATTCAACACTAAGAGTCTACTGTGGTGAAGACCTTAGGTTTTCATAGGGGTGATGGGAGCTGGTGGTTTTTGGGGGTTTTTTTTTGTGCTTTGAGTTAGAAGCTTCCTCTTTCGAAAGATTGGGGTGGCCCTGAGAAGGGCCGTTGGAAAGTGTTATCACACTGTTTACGGGTGGAAAATTTTCTTCACCCCGGACACCCACGTCCTACACACAGGGCATCGTATCTTTAAATGCAGTTCCTCCGTCTCACTGCACTGGCACGTCCCCCTATACATGTTAGGGATACCAAGCATTCCCGACATAGGCATAGGTGACCGCACGGCAACAAGATGTACATAGTCTCCTCCATGTTACACACGCTACAGGTGGATTTATTCTCTTCCTTAGTCAGTTGTACACGTAGTTTACACTTGGCCTCTTCTAATTGATCAATGTCTTCCCTCATTTCATCAATCTGTTCGTTCAGGCGGACGATCTCTGTCCAAGATGGTGGTGTTGTTATTCCTGTTGCTGTAGCCTGCGTTGTGGTAGCCGGCGTTGTGGTAGCCGGCGTTGTCATTCCTGTTTCCGTAGCCGGCGTTGTGGTAGCCGGCGTTTGGGTAGCCGCTGTAGTTGCTGGGGGTCTACTATTTAACCACTCTATCTCGGGGAGTTCTTCATCGTCCGTGACATCCTCATCGTCCATAGCGTCCCTTATCTCTTGGTCTTGTTGTGCACTTCGCCGTCTCAACGTATCGGCAATATGATGTTCATGCACCCACTGTAAGCTGGTAATTATTGTCACATGTTCATTGTTGTCTTCTCCACTGGTGTGAATCACTTCCCTATGTTCTCTAGGATCTTGTGCGTTGAATAACCTCCGTCTGGTAGTGATGATGTAGTTGTGAATGAATGGCTCGATACTGCGCGTTATTTATAGTCTAGGCGGCCATTTTCCAAAATGGCGGCTCCAAGATGGCGGATTAGCGCGCGGACGTCAGCCAAATCTCTCCATGAAAACATTGTGCTGGCTCAGGCTCGCTGAAATTTTGTGTTTCTTTTCCAACTTTAAACCGGTGTCATTTTGCAATAAATGCGAGTTGACCTGTAAAATTTATTTCAAATTGAACTTGGGGAACTGATCGTGTAGCGTTGAAAAATTCAGAAGGCTAGCGGCAGGCTAACCCACTATTTTTAATGATTTTATCGATTTTTAGACCCGTAACGTTATGGGTAGGGTGGTGTGGAAAACCCGGTAAACTTGAAATAAATCGGTTTACCTCCGTAAAAATACGTGAGGTATGTTCCTCACAGCCTTATAATGTCACCCTGAAAATTGCAGCAGGTTTATCGAAAGAAAAGTAGGAATTTTTATCGTATTACGCGGGCTACGGTAACACAGCCATTGACATGCATAGCTATACTCACATTTGCCGGCAGACTGTATAGTGCTGTGTTACCGTAGCCCGTGTGATACGATAAAAATTCCTACTTTTCTTTCCATAACCTGCTGCAATTTTCAGGGGCACATTATAAGGCTGTGAGGAACACACATCACGTATTTTTACGGAGGTAAACCGCCGCTAGCCTTCTGAATTTTTCAACGCTACACGATTAGTTCCCCTAGTTCAAGTTGAAATAAATTTTATACGTCCACTCGCATTTATTGCAAAATCACACCGGTTTAAAATTGGGAAAGAAACACAAAATTTCTGCAGGTCTGCGTCAGCACAAGGTTTTGATGGAGAGATTTCGCTGACGTCCGCGCGCTCATGCGCGTGCTCTACGGTTAGACTATAAAAAGCGCGCAGTATCTAGCCATTCATTCACAACTACATCATGGCTATGGCTGAAACCATGGATATTGATGGAGCGATTGACAACCTATTACAAGAGCTATTGATAGATAATGAACTACAACACCAACCGGTAGAGGAGAATTTCATCGATATGGTACACGATGAAGATTGGCTGGATAATATATTACAAGACCTATTCATAGATGATGAACAACAACAACACCAACCGGTACAGGGCGGCGATATTGAACACGACGAAGGAGCACAAGTGGCAGCGGATGTCACCGCACTCCAATACCAATGGTTTCAAGGAGTGCTACAAGATATCTTCCAACAACATGAAGAACAAGCCCAAGCTCAACTCCTACCAGATGAGTTGGCAGAAGAAGACCCAGAAACAGAAAGGGGAAAAAAAGAACAAGAACAGATGGCTATTTTACAGCCGCCATTACTGGGAGAAGACCAAGAAAAACAGAAAAGAGAAAAAAAAGAACAAGAAGAGATGGCTATTTTACAGCAGCAAGAGATGGAGTACTACTCTTCCGCAATAAGAAGAAGACTGGGACCAGACGCAATATGGAAACCACCACAGTATTTACGCTGTGTCGAATGCTCTAGACGCTTTGCTAAATATGCCATTTTTCCATGCGGTCATCAAGCCCTGTGTCTATCCTGTATTCACAGACATGCCCACTCAACAGAGCCTATGTCCACTGACATCCCCATAGAGTGTCAACTCATTGCCCTCGAATGCCCGGTGTGTGCCCAGAGGCGGAAAAACCTGACCCGAACGATGTAACCCCTTACATTTTCCAAAGGTCCTTTTCAGGGCCACCCAATCTTTCGAAAGAGGAAGCTTCTAATTCAAAGCACAAAAAAAACAAAAATAACACCAACTCCTGCACATGCACACACACCTAGGTAACAATAGGTAAATAACACTTAGTAAATGAAAAACTTCCTACTAACAGCGCCCAGGTATTAGTATGAATGTACGGTAACCGAATAATGCCGGAAATAGCCGAGTGTAAAAATATTTTTTGTTGTGGGAGATTGGTAATGAGAGAGGGTGAGGAGATTGAGCACTACCGAGGTGGCCCGGAAATAGCCGAGTGTAAAAAAAAATTTGTTTGTGAGGTGAGGGAGATTGGTAAAATCATAGAGGAGAGGGGATTTTTTTTTGCATGGGTTGGCCCTGAACACTGAAAAAAGGGAGAGAAGGTTTAGGGGTTGGCCCTGAACACACGGAAAAAAGGGGTCTACTGTGTTTTGGAAGGCTAGGGGTTGGCCCTGAAAAGGACCGTTGAGGGCAGGGATTTTTTGGGGGTTGGAGATTGGTAATCATAGAATATAGAGGAGAGGAGATTCACCATGTAGGACCTGATTTGAATTGAATGTGCCATGTTAGAAGTTCCCCTTTCGGTAGATTGGGGTGGCCCTGAAAAGGGGCGTTAAGGTCAATTTGTTTACCCTGTTTCATTCAGGGGGAGGTTGCCTGTCTACTCCAAACTGCTGACGGAAAAGTAGCGGCCAGGTTCCAATGTGTAACGATGTTGTTGTTGTTGATCTTCATCTACATCGATGGGTAGATCGTCTAGAAACGATGCTGGTGGTATTTGTAGCTCACCGATGTCGATGAATTCTGGCTGTTGGACTTGTGGACGAGGTTGTTGTTGTGCGGTCATCTCGTCCAGGGCCGCTCGGAGATGGTTTATCCACTCTTCATCCGTCAGTGTTGTGGCCACGGCGATCAAGGAATGTAAAGTTTCCCATGTCTCAGGTGTAAAATTGGTGTTGACTCGCCGGCACCAATGCCGTATCTCGGCTAGCCAGAAAGATTTAACGGCTTTCGCCAGCTCCTCTCTCTCCCTCTTTGCCTTTACCATCCTGGCCGAAGCCTTCCTCGTGGACATCTTGGCTATCCCGCTCATTCTTTCTCTTGCTGGGTCGATAGATCTTGACAGTATGCCAAATGTGATTTGAATGAAGCTTCCCACGCGGCCCCTGGTTTTATACTGAAACTAGAGTAGATTTTCATTGGCTGTTTCAACGGAGGTGATACTCCTTCATTGGTTCTTTTATCGATCGCTCATTGGCTCTTTTTCTCGACCGCTGATTGGCCCAATATGGCGCGCAGCATACCTTCCTGGGTTAATTTTCAATCATCGCTTTTTGCACAAAATTGCTATAGCCAATTCCTATGTTAAATCCATTCGTATCTCTATAACATTAGGGTTGAACTACGCGTCGCTGATTGGTCCAATATGGCGCGCAGCAACCCTTCCTGGGTTAATTTTCAATCCTCACTTTTTGCACAAAATTGCTATAGCCAATTCCTATGTTAAATCCATTCATATCTCTATAACATTAGGGTTGATCTACCCGTCGCTGATTGGTTTAATTTAGGCGCGAGTGATGCCTGCTGGGTCATGTCAGAATCCTCTCATTTTGCACAAAATTGCTATAGCAAATTCCCATGTTAAATCCATTCGTATCTCTATAACATTAGGGTTGAACTACGCGTCGCTGATTGGTCCAATTTTAGGCGCGACTGATGCTTCTTGGATCACGCCAGAATCCTCTCTTTTTGCGCGAAATTGCTATAGCAAATTCCCAGGTTAAATCGATGCGTATCTCTATAACATTACATCCCGAATCATCACGGACTTTCACGATGGTGCGAGTGATGCATCCTGGGTCCCCTCAGAATCCTCTCATTTTGCACAAAATTGGGTATGGCAAATTCCCAGGTTAAATCCATTCATATCTGTATAACATTACAGCCCGAATGATCACGGACTTTCACGAAGGTGGGGGAAAATAAAAAACTATAACGTATACGGGTGCGGATAGAGAGAGGCACGAAGAAAAAATCTATAACGGGTACGGCTACGGACTAGGGGTTTAATAGACACTACCGAGTGATCACGGACTTTCACGAAGGGGAGATGGAAAAATAAAAAAACCACAACGTGGACCATTCGATATATACAGGCCTCCCTCGTCGGTGTTTTGTCATTCACCACCATGGCAGCGCACGGAGCACTTGGGGAGCTTGCCTTGTTCCAACTCACTCCCCACGTCACCCTGATCGTCTATGACAATCAACTGCAGCTCATCGAAGAACATCCCCGAGAGGTGAAGCTATGTTTAACTCTAGCAGGATGGACTCTATTGACACGGTTGTTACAGGGAAAAGAGCCCGAAGTCGATTTCATGCACGTGGGAGTAGGTGTCTACCTACGAAGTGGTAGAGATGATTCTTTTTTTCCCCGGTTAGAAAAGCGTGGTGGTTCCTCTATCATACTCCGTCCGGCATTATGGCAGGCGCTGAAAGCTATTATCCCCGACGTCCACGACTTATTGCACCCCGACGCGAACTCTGTGGCTACCCGCACTCTTACACCTGGCTGCACCCTATTGTTGTACCCCAAACGAGTGGAGCTCATCGATGACGACAGTAGGTGTTGGTGTGCGTCTGAACCAGCGCGTGTCTCTTTGTCACCGGAAGGCTGGACTACCTTGAAACGGGTGTTGTTGGGTGACCTGGACGGTGATAGCATTCACCTGTGTGACGACGTCTACATTTTCCGCGGTCCCTATTTTGCTCGACTCCTCTGTCTGAAGCGAGGTGGTTTTACTCTGGACCCTGATCTATGGACAGCCTTGGAAAAAGTAGTCCCCATTGTCGATGAAGTACTATATCTATAGGATGCACACAGGCTAGAGTGTCAGTGTCTACTCATGAAGCGAACACACAACAGCGCAACCCGGACGGGGACCCGGTGGGGCAGGAAGAGGGGGACAGGCACCCAGATGAGGGGCACCCGAAAGGGAATGAGAAAAGCTGGGCGGCAGGAATCCACGTGGCGTACCACTGTGAACAAGGTGTTAACAGATTTGTATTACAACCCTACCAGTCCAGCCGCTTATAGCGCTGCGGGAGCGCTCGCTCGAGCTGCACATTCCCAAGGCATCAGTCGAACTGAAGTTCGAGAATGGTTAAAAACCCAAGACACTTATAGCTTACATCGAGCAGCCCGACGACATTTTCGCCGTAACCGAGTCATCGTAGGAGGCGTAGACGCACAATGGCAGGCCGATTTGGTCGATATGAGTCGATTTGCACCCCACAATGATGGACATCGGTACATGTTGACCTGTATCGATATTTTATCCAAGTACGCATGGGTACTGCCCATCCGGACCAAAACAGGAGCGAATCTGGTACGCGCGTTCCAGCAGATTTTCAAGACGGGACGCAAACCCCTCTATTTGCAAACGGATGAAGGCACATAATTTCTCAACCGTCACTTTCAAGCCTTTCTTAAGAAACAGAAGGTGTTTTTCTTCCATACGTACAACGAGACCAAAGCCTCTGTCGTGGAACGATTCAATCGCACCTTCAAAGGACGAATGCACAAGTATTTTACCGCCAAAAACACCCGACGGTACATCGATGTGCTGCCTCAACTGGTCCAAGGGTACAATCGAGCCTATCATCGCAGTATCCAGCGAGCTCCCCTCGATGTGACAGAACGCAACGAACATCAAGTGCGCCGTACGCTGTACTCGATAGACCCCAGTCCACTCACGTCACTCCGTTACAAACGCGGAGATGTGGTACGGATCAGTAAAGTCAAAGGGCAATTTGAGAAAAGTTACTTGCCCAACTGGAGTGACGAGCACTTTGTCATCGTTCGCCATAAACCTCGACATCCACACGTCTATCAACTGGAAGATCTACAAGGAGAAACACTGCAAGGCACGTTTTACGAGGCAGAATTACAACCGGTAGTGAAAACACGGAAAGACTACTACACGGTGGAAAAGATTTTGAAAACGGAACGTCGACGTGGCATCCCCTATCATTTCGTCAAATGGCAAGGTTGGCCCAGTTCGTTTAATTCCTGGGTGTCGGCCCGTGACATGAAACGACTATAAATTCTACCTCACATCGCCTACACCCTTCAGTGTAGGGTTGTACCATGGATAGTGCACATCTACCCTTACTGCTACGGACTCGAAAAGGACAAGTCGGTACCGTGGTGTGTCTAGTAGTGCTTCTGGGTACCTTATTTGGAGGAGTGTTCTACGATTTGGCGTACATGATATCCTGTTTCTCCACCATTCGTCCAAGTGCTGCTCCACCGGGGTCTCAACGTCAAGTGCAATCACATCACCCAACACCACCACCACCACCACCACCACTCTCTCCTACGACGCTGCGGACCCGATCACCACACACCCAGTCCACTACGCGGTCTAGTCCTCTTTTCACCCACCAGCCTCCCGTATCTACCCTCAGAAGCGAACCTTCCACCAGATCTCGGCAACCTAGTACACCCACCACCACCACCACCACCACCACCACCACGACGCTAACACCTAGAGTGGGACGAGTACCACGTTTATTCAGAAGCGACAAACCCTCCGAGGCACCCATATCACGACAACCACCCACCACCACCACCAACACCACGACGCTAACACCTAGAGGGAGGTCCGGTGAATCACGTTTACCACGGCAGCGGTACCCGCACGACTACGACTCCCGGTGGGATCCACGACAACGGTGGTGGGCCTCTGAACGCCGGGCGCAAATCACCAAATAAAAAACGCTATGGATCCTCGGTGGCAGCATCCTTTCACGTGTCTCATCGCTGGACCGACCGGGTCGGGAAAAACACACTTCGTTCAACGCCTGATCCAACACGGGTCAGCCCTCATTTCACCTCCCGTGGCTCGCATCCTGTGGTGTTATGGAGCTTGGCAACCTGCGTACGAGGAACTGGCACGCCTCCCTGGACTCACCTTGGTGGAAGGATTACCTCCCGAGGACACCCCAGAAGACACGTTGGTCGTGGTAGAAGATCTCATGACCGAAACGGACAGTCGAATCACGCGTCTCTTTACCAAAGGAAGCCATCATCGTCGGTTGAGCATCATCTACATCGTCCAGAATCTCTTCAGTAAGAACAAAGAGCACAGGAACATTAGTTTGAATGCTCAGTATGTGGTCTTATTGAAAAACCCCAGAGACGCATCACAAATTATGCACCTGGCGAAACAGATGTACCCTAAAAACACGGCCTTTGTGCGGAAAGCCTTTGAAGATGACACCCAAGGGGCTCACGGGTATCTACTCATCGACTTGAAACAAGATACACCCTCGGCACTTCGATTGCGCACCCACATTTTTCCCGGTGAGTTGCAGACGGTGTACACACCCAAATAAAAGAAGAAGACAACCCTCTCTAGCATTCACTTCCTCATCATGTCTGCACGGATACGCAAGCACGCGCCGGCCCTCCGCGTATTACGCAGCGCGCCACCGGAGGTGGGCCGGGCCCTGGTGCGCGGCGCGGACGCAGACTTGGTACGGTGTTTGTGTGAAGTGGTTCATAATGTGTTAAAAGGGAATGTTCCTCTCAGTCCTCTGCAGAAAGGGAAATTGCAACGGCACAAGACGGGTCTCCGAACGCTGGTGAAGAAGACGGGCAGTGTCAAGAAAAAGAAACAGGTGTTACAGCGAGGTGGATTTCTCGGCGCACTCCTCGCACCCTTAGCCGCTACCGTACTGGGACCGTTAGTAGGATCCATCTTGGGACGCTAACGTCATGGAACATACGATAAAAATGATGCTGGTGGAACCTCGACTGTTACAGAGTTTGCAATCACCCTATCCCGTACCTGCCACGGTGCAACAACTCCAGTCTCTGGACGAAGAGATGAATAGTATACTCCAACGTCGACTACCCGATCACGAGAAAATTCAACTCTACCATCACACGCTGAACCGGTACAAGACGTTTATGGATCAATATAGGGGTAGTACACCACCACCACCCCTATCCGCAGCGCCCACACTCACACCACCCACACCAACACCAACAACCTCATCCTCTGCTTCACCTCAGCTCGAAGAGGAAGTGTTGGCCAGTGTCCCTAAAGCATTCAAGACCAAGGCTCGTTTATCAACCGATCTGATCAACGATACGGTACGTTCTCGCAAACACTCTAATCCACCGGGTTGGGAAGCCTTTGCTCAGGGGTTGAAAGACACACACACCCCTCGAGAATTGGTAGGAAATCGTGAACGCTGAAACTGGATGCAAGCACCCTCTCGACTTCCCCATACCTGGGAATGGCAACCGCAGACTCCTCCCAAAACACCCTCACGGCGGGGACGTTCTTTTCACCCCTATGCGACCTCTATGCCGGCCACACCGCCGCGACGATCACGACGCCAAGGTCAGCCGCCCAAGGCCTGGGAGCCCTACTAGGGAACCCTATTAAAGCCCGGTGCAGAAGCCAGAAAGCTCAGTCGTCATGTTTTACCTCACGTTGCCCAGTAACAGTTTACTCGATGTGTTTCCTGACAACACCTTGGCCAAGTACGTGACTCAATTACCGCAACCGTTGCATTTACCTGGACGGTGGGAATGTGGACTGGTGGATATTCAATACCCTTACTCGTGGTACAACGTACGAGGCCAAGAAGTATGGTGCGAAGTGACCTACGAAGGCAAAGTACACCGACTCACTCTCCCCGGTGAGGGTCTGCTCACCTTGTTGCAATATAAGTCTCTACGGGAGGTGACGAATAATTCAAGACCCGTGAAAGCCTATCCCTTCAAGAATCACGTGATCTTCGATGTCAACGCACACAACAACAAGTCCTGTATCCTGCTCAGCCCCAACGTGGGTGTGAAACTCAGTCCTAGACTACAGCAAATGTTAGGTCTGCCTTACAGCGTCTACACGGGTCCCACCACCGCCAACGGTGACGTTGTGATGGATATGAAAGTAGGTATGTACGGACTCTACGTCTACTCGGACGCAGTGGACAGCCATATTGTGGACGATGTGAACACACCTCTGTTACGGGTGATACCCATTACAAAGAAGTATGGCGATCAAGTCACCCAGAGTTTCAACCACATACTCTACCTACCCGTACGACATACCGATATCAACACGATCACGGTGGATATAAGAGATGACATGGGACACCCGGTCGCATTCGAACGAGGGAAAGTGGTGCTGACATTTCATTTCCGACAAGCCCGTTCTCCTCACTTCGTATAATGTACGTGCCTTACCAGTGCCATACGCCCAGCTATGCCGACTACTACAAGAAACAAACGGGAGGGAGCTTGCCCATCTTTAGCGGTGCACGCATGCAACGAGGTCACGGATTGGGGAACATACTGGGCGTGAAAACGTTCTTGCCCTTGGTGACACGGGGTGTCAAAGCGGTGGGTAAACAAGCGGTACGCAGTGGATTGCACGTGGCCGGTGATGTCTTGGGAGGCACGGCACCCCGACAAGCCTTCAAACGACGGGCTAAAGAAGCAGGCAGCGTCTTGATCGCCAAAGCCCTTAAAAGACAACCACGGGCACAGCGAAGAGTCATTCGACGACAGACACACCGACGACGCACACCCCGGAAGAAGAAGAAGAGTAGGAGAGACATCTTCGCATAATGGCATTCATTCACTCCGAGTCGTGTCCGTCTACCAACAGTGAATTGGATTTGTGGACTATTCCACCCACCCAGACCAGTGTGGCCGAAGGACGTTGGGTAGAACATCGACCCCTGGCTAGCCTGACGGGTACGGGACCCGTGGAATTTACCATTGAAAACAAAGATACGGCCTACCTGGATTTAGCCCACACCTACTTGTACGTGAAAGCCAAAATAGTGGACGAAGCCGGGGACCCCATCGGGGAGGATGCGATAGTAGGCCCGGTGAATCTTTGGCTGCACTCCTTGTTCCAACAGGTGGATATCAGTCTGAACGATAAACTCATCAGTACGTCCACCAATACGTACCCGTACCGAGCCTACATGGAGACGCTGTTGTCGTACGGCGAAGATGCCATAAAATCACACTTGCAAGCCTCACTGTACTACAGGGATACACCCAATGCCACGAATAGCGTGACTGCTACCAATAATGGGTTCGGCCATCGCAGTCAGTTTACAGCCACTAGCAAGTCCGTCGATATGATGGGACGACTGCACGCCGATCTGTTCCTGCAAGACCGCTACATGATGAACGGTGTATCCATCAAGATCAAGTTGATCCGTTCCCCACCTACGTTCGCCTTGATGGCCGATGGAGATGCTCCCAAATACAACATCGTCATAGAAGATGCAGCCCTGTTTGTCCGTACGGTGGATTTGCAACAGGGGCTGTTGCTGAGTCACATGGAATCCTTATCGAAAAAACCAGCCCTGTACCCCATCCGACGCGTACAGACCAAGGTGTTCTCTGTGCCAGCAGGTACGATGATGGCCAATCGTGAAAATTTATTTCTAGGGGATCTCCCTAAACGTCTTACCCTGGCGTGTGTGACCAACACCGCTTTCAATGGTGGGTGGGTGGAGAATCCGTTCAACTTTCAACATTTCAACCTGAACTTTTTGGCACTGCACGTGGCCGGCCATCAAATTCCAGCCCGCCCGTTACAACCGGATTTTGATAACCAAAACTATGTGCGGAGCTACCTGAACCTGTTTACAGCCACAGGACAAAACAACCAGGACGAAGGAAATAACATCACTCGACGAGACTTTAGCCGTGGGTACACGTTGTTCGCCTTCGACCTCACGCCCACCTTGGAACACGATCATCAACTGGCCTTGCTCAAGAAAGGAAACCTACGGTTGGAACTGCGTTTCGCCGTCGCTCTAGCCCAGACCATTAACGTGATTTGCTACGCCGAGTTTGATAACGTCATCAGCGTGGATCAGCAAAGAAACGTCCTGTGTGACTACGCCAGCTAGAGTCATGGATACAGAGCAGCTGATGGGCATACTCCAGCGAGATCCTCGGGTACCCTTTCGAGGTGTGTTTCCACGCAATGTGTTTCCCACCCACTCCACCACCCCAGCAGCCTACATCCTGAATACAGACCCTGGGTCTCGGCCCGGTGAACATTGGGTGGCTGTGTACGTGGACACCCTAGGCCAAGGCGAATACTTTGATTCCTACGGACTTGCACCCCTGCATCCCGATTTGGTGAAATTCATGGACGTATCTACTACAGTGTGGCGTTGGAATACTCAAAGATTACAAGGACTCTTGAGTAGTATCTGCGGACAGTACTGTGTGTTTTATCTCACTCACCGGAGTAGAGGACATTCTATGCAAACGATCGTACACATGTTTGATGATTATTGTCAAGCCGAAGACCGTGATGTACTCGTCTATGACTGGACTGCCTCTCGTTTTAATGTGCATGCTCCATTTCTCTGGTTAACTTGATTCAATGCACTGCGCAGTACTATTGTTTTTTATTATGACGTTGTTGTTATGGCGTTGTTGTTCTGACGTTCATTGATGTTCAATAAAAAAAAGATTCATGAAGACAAAATGATGGTTTTGACTTTTTTTATTTAAATGAACAAGAAGGGGTTACACTATGTACAATAGAATACAGGTGGTATGTACAATAGAATACAAGTGGTATGTAAAACTGTCAAGAGTAGGATTCGAACCTACGTTCTGCATTTCGCAGACCAGCACAGTTAACTGGCGCCTTAGACCACTCGGCCATCCTGACTTTACAGTTTTTTAACTCGTGTATCAAAAGTCATAGTGTTCGAAATTTTCACAAGTCCAGGTAAGTGGTACTGATGGCATCGGGAAGGACTTTCCGTTTCGGGTAAAAGAAAGTAAAGGCGTCTCGTTGCTGGATGTACGTCCGCATTTGGTGGTCCACCACCCGAAATCCTCGGTTAGTCCCACTCGCACTGGCCTGGCTTTGCAGCACGTTCAGGTACAAGGCTTTGTCGATGCTGGGATCGCGCCGGTTCACCCCTTTGCAGCTAAACTTATTTTCGTCTCCACCGTAACAGTAATACGTCTTGGAGGAGAGAGCAATCATGGCATCCCCACTCCACTCCAGCTTGAAGAGGCCCGGCGTACGCTTATCGTACTGGTAATGGTCACGTCGAGGTAGCCACTGGTCCCGTTCCGCTTCATACTGTGCACGTAACTCGGGTTTCACCAGGGACTCCCAATCCGCATTAGAGACGGCCATGTAGGCCGAGTCCGTATCCATCTCCATGAGTTGCCAGTCTGATGGATTAAAATACACACCCATGAAATCATATAGAAACTGGAGCATCCTCAGCTTGGCCACCTGGTATACCATACATCCAATCTGCAGGGGCAGGTTGTAACGGATAGTCTTTTTAGCTAAAGTGATTTCATACGTGTCGTCATCGATGACCTCCACGGACCGAAACAGAGGAGAATTCACTTTTTTGCGGGCTTGTGAAGTAGTACAGATGTTCACGTTCACGTGCTTATCCTGGTTCGTGACCGTTTTGCCATAATAGCCATTGCCCGTCAATTTCCACGATTCACCGATGATGGCCTTACTCGGGTCTTGATCACCTTGACGACGGGCAGACGTGACGATGTCGGCATTCTCCGCAAAACAGGCGTTGGGTACGTACTGTATCACTTGGTATATTTTCGTAATTTCCAGACCGTGGCTCATGTACCACTGCAGCAGCGGAGTGCCCAGCAAGATTTTCTCTGCCCACATACTGCCAATCAACATCCGTCGAGGTCGAGGCAAACACTCGTGTTGCTCAGCATAGGCCCCCATGGTGTCTCCAATATCATCCCGACCCACCAGCGTGTTCTTAAAGATGGGAGGGCACTGGGCGAAGAGGGGCTTGAGAGTGTCGGGAACATGCAGATCACATTCGACAAAGCCGTAGAGGTCCCCAGAACGAATGGCGTCGAACATCTGTGGCAGACTCAGGAGTCGCCGACGACTGAGCGGGTACTCGCGCTCTTTTAGGAAACGCCGTAAATGTGGCAGGGCCTGGCACATGGTATGAAATTCACACTCCCACATTTGGATCAGATGGTATCCTCTCTCTTTCACGTAATCGCCGTTTTCCTGCACTTCTTCCCGTAATTCTTCCGGTGTTTTTCCACGTCGTTCGTTGAAGCGTCCAGCGCTGAAATGGCATTCGTGGCCGTGCCAATAGCAGCCATAAAATTGGAATACGGTCGGTGTTCTACCCACCAGGGCAAACCCATCGACGGGGAGTCGACGATCTCCTATGCGCTTCTCTGTGGTGTTGGTTTGATGGCGTATATAAATTCCCCGTCGATAGGCTTCCCAATCCACCACTGGTCAGCCAGATGGTTGTAGGGAGTACGTTGCGGTGTGAAATGCCGGCCTTCCGCCAACCAACGTGTATAATGTCCACTGGGCATAGGTTGGGCCAGAGACCACAGGTACAAGGCATTTGTATCGAAACCGATGATCTTAGCACAGGGTTTCCCACCGGGGAGAGTAGTGACGTCCTTCTCGTGATAACGGTGAAAAATAAGACTAGGTCCGCCGACATTGTTCTGCTTTAGACAATCATGCATGTCCGCATCTTTTTGCTGTATCAGCGAGAAGTACGTAGGACACTCTTGAAAAAGATGGTGAAGCGCCAGACCCGGTAAACTCAAGCACTCCTTGAAGATGTCGACGTGCATCTCACGACGAAAGAGTTGAACCATTTTCTTGGCCGCTTCCAGGAAAGGAACCACATCTAAGTTATTATACCATATCAGGAAATCTCGCAAGGTCTGCATGTGTTGATCGTTCCATACCTGCTGTAGTTCCCGGTACGTGTCTTCCGGACATTCCACTTGCTTCAAATCGTCAAAGAACGCATCCCGGGGTGGCAACTGTGTTTCCTCCAAACGGTCGAGCGTCGATATATACGTGTAAGGGAACCTCCCTGCACAGTCATACGCCTTCACCCACTGATCATAGCTATAATTGGGAGCTAAGTAGTTCCGTACATCCAGAAAATGGAGTGATGTGGTAGTGAGGGCCATATGATTATTGATCTTCTTGATGACGAACTTGATGGTATTAGCCTGGGCCAAGTAGGGGTAGAGAAACTCCTTCACCATATTCAAGTCATATCGCCCCGAGTTGAAACCGAGCACCGGTATCTGGCCTAGGTATTGTAGGAAGCGCGCTTTCAATTTCTCCGCATACGGTTTAGGTAAAGGCACATCCTGCGACTGCATGGGCTCCGGCTCCGACTCCGACTCGGACTCGGACTCTTCATCGTCACTAAACGATACACCCGGTATAGGAATCCGATCGTCCAGTTGGTCCAGTACGTCCTGGAACTTGGACACCAACAATTCCGTACTGGCCGCACTGACTTCCTCTAAATACTCCATCATGCGGGTGATCAACTCATGGGAATCCCCGGTGGACACGAAACAGACCGGTGCAGCGTCATAGCCAGGTACGTTGCTGGAAATGCTCACACTCAGGGGATTATGGCGCTGCGTCCACTGCGTTTTCGCTGAAAACATGTCCATGGGCTCCAACAGGGCCTCAAAATCGTAACACGCCCGGTAGGGAAAATAACGATCCTCCTCCGTTATGATCAGACCCTCATCGGCCAGTTCCTCGAAAATAGTAGGCGTATTATGATACACACCACCAGGAAATTTTCGCTTCACACTGTTGTCACAACTCTTCTCGTGTCGATGTAGGTGCCCAGACTGTTTAAACACCCGATGGCATTGGGCACAACTGTAGGACTGGGCGTACTGGCTCATATTGTAGATCAGCGAAAAATGACTCACGCCATTGTGGTCGAAGACATTGACTTTCATCGTAGAAGCATACCGTTCTGTTGAACCAATTCAGCCACAAATGTATCCTCCTCGCATCGTAATCGGTATGCAAAGATATTGATGTTGAACAGTGTTTCCACGTCATCCAAATTCTTGAACGGGACTCCACGGAAGTGCCGCTCATCCAAGTCTTGATGCTGTAAATACTGTTCCCAATAGTCATTGGCCACTCTGTCACAAGCCCGGGGATTACACTCGTCCAGATGCACGGCCAAACACCGAAACAGACATTTCCGGTCTTTGTAGGGTCCATGTTTCCCTCCGGTTAATGTATACAGTCCGTGTCGATGAAGCAACCAAGGTGGTAGTAGTACAGGAGCACCGATAGGATGATCTCTCATTTTCGTGACGAAAAATGTGACGTTGGTCACCATTTCCACAAGCCATTTGGTATTGGGGCGTTGCAACCGGGCCCATTCCAATGGGTCCAACGTAGTCAGTTGGTCGATGAGTGGCTCCAGAGAAATCGCATCCGTCACCGTGAACGGCTGGTCAAACACATAGGTATTATTGCTGGGATAATAATACCGCACCTGGTCCGTCTCCTTGAGCCGTAAAATGTACCCGAATGTCATATTCAACTTGAACGCTGTCTCCTGGTCTGTGAAAATGTTCTCGGCATAAGTAGACAGATACGTGAGGTCCTGCAGTCGATAGTTATACAAGTCCAATAGACGACGGTTACGGTGAAAACAATGGCGTATGGTACAGGCACGGCGGAACAGGGGGGGCCGGGGGGGCCATGGCCCCCTCAATATTTTCAGCAAAAAAAAAAAAAAAAAGACAAAACAAAACAAAACAAAACAAAACAAACAAAAAAAACCCGAAAAAAGGCAGAAACTGATAAAATAGAAAACGATAAAGCGGAAAACCTATATCTGTATTGAATGCAAATTTTACTTTTCAATAAGCATGAGGGGCATGCTTGCTCATTTCATCATCTCAATTAAGTCATGGTTTGTCTGTCAAATCCGTGCTTTTACACTACAAACATGTCCATGAACGAATTATTGCCAGTCAATATCTCCATCTGGTTGCTTTGGAGTCAGATGTTGTTTTTTTTAAATTTGTCCATAGCAATAATAAATATATACAGTACAAACATTGATCTCGATTAATTAGTTGGTACACTGTTTATGTTTTATGAGTCAGATGTTTATAGTCTACCCGAGATTTTCTTTTTTTAAGATACGCCCTCATGTTGTTTCCTCTTGGACTTCAAAGAGTTTGTCCTTCAGCTTCTTCTCTACTTAGGGAGCTTCTTGAAATAAGAACATGAGTTCCTTGATTTGATTGGCATATGCCGGTTAGGCAAATCGAATACACCATGTCCAATGTGGTGTTCTGATCTGGATGGATTAGAGTTCCAGTTGGAATGGCTTATGCCATCCCCCTCTTGTTATGGCATAGCCATCCTTTGTCTGCCCAGTTCCAAAATGTATGCCATGGAGTTCCTAGGAGTTCCAATTCTGTGCAGCAAGATTTTAACATTGTAAGAGATGCTTTTTATCTAGCGAATACTTTGGAAGATCTTTTTAGTCGGGTGACGGAGGATTGCATCTTGGGTTATTTGAGCGAAATCGGGCTGTTACATAAGTTTTGATGTGTGTCTGTTTTAATGCTTTAGATCACTAAGTTAGGGACTTGAGTATGTAGAATTTTGTTTGATCGTCGCTATATAGCTGAAATATTGCTGAACGAGACATTAAACTTATAATTCTCTCTCTCTCTCTGTCTCTCTCTCCTCTCTGTTTGGAATGCCTTATGTCAGTGCCTAGCATGCTCCAATTTCAAGAAGCTTCCTTAAACTTAGCTTTAATCTAATTAAACGGAGATTCCACGAAGGTAGCGTATTGCCCAAAAACACCCCCCGTCCGTTGGTTGATATTTTAACCGGGCAGTTACAGTAATACATGTACAGCCCTAATCTGCCTACAAGACCTGGTATGGAGATCCGGTATACACAACTGTATCATGGAGGATGGCTCATTCACACTCATAAGTTGACCTGTGTTCGGCTCCACAACAAGCATGACAAGTAGAAAACATCTGTGTTGTTTAGATATCTTTTGATTGAAATGATATATATTTAACATTTAATTTATTTCTACTTCCGAACATTCTAATTTTCTTGACGGGGAATATAACAAAAATTAGAAACAACAAAACAGGCAAAAAATACAGAAATTACATGTGTGAAGATTTCTTGTTTTATTCCTCGGAAATACGCTAGAACGCGTTTCCGGCCATCTAAGACCCCTGGAGCTTCCGGGGCCTGGGCGGCCCCTGGACCCTCGCCTATTTGTGCTGTGATAGTGGCCCCCCCAATCACCAATTGCTTCCGCCGTGCCTGTGGTAGCCCAGTGACGTCGATAAATGTCACTCACACGCTCGTCTTGGGGTAAGACTTCAACCGGGGTGCTGCTGGGTCCAATGGAAAATCTTCTCCACGTCTCATGCTTCTCTCCTCCTCTCGTCAGAACAAGCTGGTAGGCAGGCAGGCAGGCAGGCAAGCAGGCTGGTGAAGCAGGCAGGTAGGTCAGAGAGCTCCGTGGGGTAGTGCAATGAATACACCAAACCACTAAAAATCACCTCCTTTTATACGTTTTTCTACAACAATGGCGGCTCCAAAATGGCGGCTCCAACATGGCGGTTCCAAAATGGCGGCTCCAAGATGGCGGCTCCAACATGGCGGATTAGCCGCCATTGTGGGGGAAAACCCCAGACAAACAAGTCTGGACATGTACAAAGGTCACGCCTCATTCACCCAAACCGGAAGTGACGTCATATGCAAATTTCTGAGGTCAAAGGTCAATGAGCCTCAATTTAACCTTTCCCTACTACTTGCGTCGACCGGCATTTGTGTTTTTTCATCGACGGGAATATGCCCGCCGAAGGACAGAAAAAAAGAAGAGATATAGTGAATAAATATTGAGTTCTTCAAGAGATAAGTTGAGTTATCAAATAACTATGTTGAATTGTCGTGACAAATAATCGAGCAAAATCGTTGTTGTTGCTGCAACTCACGAGTGCTACTTTTTTTTTTGCTGGGGCAAGTAAAAATCGCAACGTTCATAAAGTTAGCTGCCCGTGTTGGCAAGCACGATTTTCTTCGGATTAAAATACTCACTGGAAAGGTTTCAGTAAGCTTATATTCTCCGAAATAAAACAGCGCGGTAAGGGTATAATATAATCATTTTCATGTCACCACGGCGCCGATTCACGCATGCGCTCTAACAAAAAGGCGTAAGCACATAGCTTTCGTTCAGCGCACACTGTAAGATTTCTTCCACGCGTGTCCAAAATTATCAAACACGTTGGATATTTGCCTTTAGGACACGAATGACCAAAAACTTTCATAAAGTTGCCCGCACACGGAAGCTATCTGCTTACGCCACCGTGCACGAATGAAATTTGGCTAAGCAGATAGCTCCAGTGTGCGCCGGGCTTTACATAATAATTGACATGATGTGGAGATTAATCATGCTTGTAGATAAAGGAATCTATATCTATAACCATGAAACCCGATAAAATTGTATAGAGAACAGGTGACGACAAAAGAGGAAACAACGCGCTCAAACGTTTAAAACACGGCATCGATAGGCCTATAATGCCTGCCTCGTTCAACACCGAGTCGATACAGATGAGGGATAGTTCATCCGTGTTTCGATCCCGTAAGCGGTCACACATTTGTAATATGCGGAAGTGTTTAACGCGCGAAGTGGAGAAAATTAGGTACCAGAAATGCATCGGTAAGTGCCACTTTCTCATCCACTTCCTTGGGTTGCTCGTTACATTGAGTCTCATGCCGAGTTAGTCAAGTCACACGAGTCTGACTATAGTATCAGAGTCAAGCCCCAATCCCCACTATCGTAACCTAGGGTCTCTCCAGGTTTGAAAGCCATCAATATTACTAGTCATACAACATGTACAAACACTAACTTGTACGGTACTCGAAATGCGACAGTCAACAAAATGAACTGAGACCTGTCAACAACGTAGCCATGTCATGTTCTTCTCCATTTGAAAACGTGGCGACTAGGTACGAGTCTTTTCAGTGTCCTTGTCGGAGTTAATGGTGTCCTTGTTCGTAAAGACGCGTACCCAGTACGTGTTGATCCACTGATGGTACATGAAGACCCATTCAATATGTAACCGGGCAAATTTCAGTTAAATGTAACAAACTATACTATGACTGATATCTTCAGACAGGTTCGGTATGTCATCATAAATTGTTTTATATGTTAATTGCTCTATTTTTACCCGGCGTGTAATGGGCGTTTAATGTACAATAAATTTAATTGAATTGAATTACCGGTAACCGTAACTTTACTTTTGACCTAAATCTAATTGACTACTTAACACAAATAGATCAGTATTGATCAGCAAATTTTCATAAAAAGATAAGAAAACATTTCAATGTAGGTTGAGATTTTCTCATGCTATTGATTTCATCAAGATTTTGGGTTTAATCATATCCATCGAGTCTAACACAGTTTGTATTTCGTCTGCAGTATCACATGTCTTATCCAGCTATCAACTCAGTGGTGTTAGTATAATTATTCCCACATTGAACCAAGCATTTGGGCACAATGATTGGATAACAAAGATAAAATTGCCTCTGAAAAGTGACCAATAGAGTAAGAAACGCACGAAACAGGCTTCATAAATTAGTGTAGCCTTTTATGTACTGGGTACTGAAGAAAAGTTTTATTATTTGATTTCTGACAGGATCAAACTACCGGTATCTCATTGATTAGATATGGAATCCAGAAATGTCGTATTTATCAAGCGAGAATCTCAGACTCAACCGGTGGTATCAGAGACACAGAATGACAAGTTCCCTATTGTACAGCGACATCTCAGTGATTTCCTTGTTGAAGAGAGCCCAATGGTTCAGATTGTACCAGAACACATTACATTGATAAAGCAAGAACCTGGTGTTCAGCTTGACATCGACGACCCAACATGTATACAAGATGCTAGAATCGATATTATCAAAAGTCAACTTTTCATTGATGTGAGTTACAGATAGTTAATTTCATTGTTAAACTGCAAGTGTGGTAATTTTAATACCTTAACTCCAGATTCAAGATGCCAGTGTGAATAACAGATCGTAACATAGCATTTTCTGCACATTTTGTAGCTCCGGTGTAGCCTTGTTCTATACTACGTGAGAACAACAAGGCTATACCGGAGCTACACATTTTGCTGTTACAGTGGATTATATCAATTATCGGAATCTATGTTTTAATTCTCATTGTCTGATTATTACGATTAGTACAATCTAACATAGAATTTAATTATTTATGTTTTATTAGACCTTAATTATTAAACTTGGTAGAATCTTATTAATACTAGTACAATCTATTTTTAATATCTTATTGAAATTAGCACAGTCTGGTATAGGTTCTAGTTTATCCTTCTGAAGGGTTACAATGTTCTCTTGTTATATGCTTTAGGACCCAGTCAAGATTTATTCAGAGCATGGTTTTGTACAAGAACTTAGAGCCCATGTGCTGTATGACAGCAAAGTGCCGTATGACAAAGCACAGGATGTCAGAGAAATGGATGACAGACCACATGATATCAAAGCGCTAGATGACAGACCACATGATATCAAAGCGCTGGATGACAGACCACAGGATGTCAAATCGTTGGATGACAGACCGCAGGATGTCAACGTACTGTATGACAGACCACAGGATGTCAGAGTGTTGTATGACAGACCACAGTGTGTCAAAGTGCTAGTTGATGGGCCAAATGATGTCAAAGTTTTGGATGACAGGTCACATGGTTTCAAAGTGCTGGATAACAGACCTGTCCCAGTACTTCTGTACACAAATAACACCACGTTTGGACATGATGCCGAGTTACTGCTTCAACAACCAAAGCCCATCAAAGTAGAGCCAGTTCCAGATGGGAGTTCCTTCCGGATGAATCCGGAACAAAGTGACGGATTTGGAAAACAGTCATATCGCTATCAGTGTACGCTGTGTCGATTCACATGCAAACACGCAGCTGACTTGAAGATTCACGAGCGAACCCATACTTGTGACTTGCTGTACAAGTGTTCATACTGCCCGTACATGTCTGCCAGGAAAGAAGACACCCAGAAACACGAGAGAGAAAAAACACACGAATGCCCATACGAATGTTCACAGTGTGGATTCACTACTGCCTCCAAAGGAGATCTGGACATGCATCAACTCATTCATACCAATGAGAAGCCATACAAATGTTCTATTTGTCCCTATTCCAGTGGCACAGAAGGAGGCCTGCGGTGCCATGAAAGAAAAAAAAAACATGTCAGGGACACAACCTACGCATGTTCGATTTGTCAGTTTAGAACATCCTCCAAATTGTGTCTAGAGACGCACGAGCTCATTCATACCCATGTGAAGCAATACAAATGTTCACAATGTGGATTTGCCACAACCTCCAAAGGAGATCTGGAGATGCATCAACTCATTCATACCAGTGTGAATTCATACAAATGTTCTATTTGTCCCTATTCCAGTGGCACAGAAGGAGGCCTGCGGTCCCATGAAAGACAAAAAAAACATGTCAGGGACACAACCTACTCATGTTCGATTTGTCAGTTTAGAACATCCTCCAAATTGTGTCTAGAGACGCACGAGCTCATTCATACCCATGTGAAGCAATACAAATGTTCACAATGTGGATTTGCCACAACCTCCAAAGGAGATCTGGAGATGCATCAACTCATTCATACCAGTGTGAATTCATACAAATGTTCTATTTGTCCCTATTCCAGTGGCACAGAAGGAGGCCTGCGGTCCCATGAAAGACAAAAAAAACATGTCAGGGACACAACCTACTCATGTTCGATTTGTCAGTTTAGAACATCCTCCAAATTGTGTCTAGAGACGCACGAGCTCATTCATACCCATGTGAAGCAATACAAATGTTCACAATGTGGATTTGCCACAACCTCCAAAGGAGATCTGGAGATGCATCAACTCATTCATACCAGTGTGAATTCATACAAATGTTCTATTTGTCCCTATTCCAGTGGCACAGAAGGAGGCCTGCGGTCCCATGAAAGACAAAAAAAACATGTCAGGGACACAACCTACTCATGTTCGATTTGTCAGTTTAGAACATCCTCCAAATTGTGTCTAGAGACGCACGAGCTCATTCATACCCATGTGAAGCAATACAAATGTTCACAATGTGTATTTACCACAACTTCCAAGGTAGATCTGGAGATGCATCAACTCGTTCATAGCGAAAAGAAGCCATACAAATGTTCTTTTTGTCCCCATTACAGTGGTACAAAAAGAAGTCTGCGGACCCATGAAACAAGACATAAACATACCAGGGACACAACCTACACATGTTCGCTTTGCCAGTTTAGAGCAACTTCCAAATTGGGTCTAGAGATACACCAGCTCATTAATACTCATGTGACTCATCCTTTGTTTTCGTGTTAGAATGGTGAAAATCATTGAACAAATATCATTAAAGTGATGCCTTCTAAAAATTTAGTTCATATTTGCTCATGGAATATAAATGGACTGATAGACAGGATGCATGGGCCTCATATGAACAAACTTCAGGACCCTTCAGTCTCTAACATGATGCAAAAGTTTGACATTGTTGGATTGTGTGAAACTCATGCTGACAGCACATTGGACATCTCGATTCCTAATTTCAGTCTGATTGTTAATAAAATCCGTCCAAGACATCTAAAAGCACGAAAATCCTCCTGAGGAATTGCCCTTTTGGCAAAAGATACCATTAAACTAGGAATAGTGCCCATTAATGGTCATAGTAGCAGAGCATCTATATGGGTTAAATTGTGTAAGAAGTTTTGGGGGTTTGAGAATGATGTTTATTTATGTATATGCTACATCCCACCGGATAATTCTAGTTTACGGTAAAGACAACTCACCAGAATTGTTTGATGAACTAGAACTAGAAATTGTAAAATTGAGTAATATGGGTGATATTATAATGTGTGGTGATCTTAATGCACGATCAAGGAATCTATCCGACTTCATTGTAGAGGATGATAAGGATCGAAATTTTATACCCGTACCTGATAATTATGTGTGTGATACAACAAATCCTAGAAACTCAATGGACAAAGTGGTCCTCAATCAAGGCAAAAAAATAGTTGAGTTATGCAGAGCAAGTCAATGTAGAATTTTGAATGGTAGAACATTAGGTGACCTATTTGGAGCTTTTACTTCCGTCAATAGGAACGGGTGTAGTGTTGTGGATTATTTTGTGGTCAGTAACAATTTATTAGACTCGGCTATATCTATGAAGGTTCATCCCTTATTATGCATCTCGGATCACAAACCTATTTCTGTATGTATTAAATCTGGTTTATGGCAGTACACAAAGTCCTGTAATCAGCATGGGGAATGTGTCTGGTTGCCCTTACCTCAAAAATTTATTTGGGATCGTGAGAAAGAAAATGAGTTTAAATCTTGCTTAAGGTCTAGCTCATACACTGAATATATTGATTCAGAATTGCAGGATCCAAATCCTGATGTAAACAAATGTGTAGAACTATTCTCAAATCTCCTGCTAGAGGCTGCAGTTTATAGCCTGGATAAACCAAAACAGTATATACCGGGTGTTAAAATGGCGCGTCCTCATGATAAGCCGTGGTATAACAAGGAATGCCGAAAACTACATAGAGAGATGAATAGATTAAATAAGGCATTTAATAAAGATAATCTAAATAACTTTATAAAAACTGAATATTTCAGGACAAAAAAGGAATATAAACTTGCAACTAGGAAGGCCAGGAGAAATTACCGGCTTAATATTATTAATGAATTAGATAAATCAGCTGATATGAATCCCAAGACAACATGGAATCTAATTTAAAAATTAAAACATGAAAGTATGAGTAAACCAAACTCTTCAAAAATCAAAATGTGCTGTTGGTATGATCATTTTAAAGAGTTACATTCAGAAATACCAACTAACATGCCCAATACCAACAATTTTCAGCAGTCAGAAACTGCTACAACTCCTGTAACATTGAATCCCCCTTGTCAAAATTTGCTTAATAAGCCAATCTCAGAGAAAGAGATGACAACTGCTATCAAACAGCTGAAGAATAATAAATCGTGTGGTTGTGACTGTATTAATAATGAAATTCTAAAGGCTTCGTATCCTATTCTTAAAGATATTACCCTACATATATTCAATGAGGTCCTTACTACGGGTTACTACCCAGAACTCTGGTGTGAAGGGATGATTGTTCCCATTCATAAAAATGGCTCCCCACTGGACCCAAATAATTATAGAGGAATAACTTTAAATAGCTGTTTTGGTAAGTGGTTTTGTATCATACTGAATAACAGACTCATTAAACACTCATCTACACGAAATTTATTATCGAAATGTCAAATAGGCTTCCAGAAGAATCACAGAACCATGGATCACATTTTTGCTTCAAAAACATTAGTTGATAAATATAGTCATAAAAGGAACAAGTTGTGTGCAGCTTTTATTGATTTAAGCAAAACTTTTGACTCAGTAGCTCATGGTCCCATGTTTTATAAGCTTCAGAGGGTAGGAATACATGGTAACTTCTTCAACGTGCTGAAAAGCATGTACCACCAAAGTAAATCTTTTATTAAGTCTAATGTAGTTCTCAGTCCTTCCTTCACTGTTTCGAGAGGGGTGCATCAAGGCAATGTATTGAGCCCCCTTTTATTTAATATATACATAAATGATATTTTCCCAGAGATCCAGACAAGTAAATCTCCCTTACTGTGGGATGAATTAGTATCTTGTTTAGCATATGCAGATGATTTAGTACTCCTTTTAACTACTGAAGAAGACCTGCAACTCAAACTGGACAGGCTTCAAGCATATTGTCAAAAATGGGGTCTATCAATATACACCGATGATGATGTCATGTCTCGCTGTCCGCCATACTTATGTACAAGTATCGTACAATACATGCTGCTGCTAGTATCTGTACAACTGATTATGTTGACTTTATTCCGCACACTTATAGTGGGACCGTAACAAAGGTTGTAATGTCACTTCTACATGTGTTTAATGTCACACGAATTCATTGCTCGCCACGTGTGTTTGTGAATGGCCCAATCAAATCCTCTCCTTCTGGAAAAAGTTACGTAATGCATTCATTTCTACGTGTTATCTGTTTATTTGTAACTTTATTTCCTTGAATGAAGTGTAGTGGAACTATGGTAGACGTAGTTGTCATTTCAATGAAATATGGCAATTGACATACATCGACTGGGTGGTGCTTAGTTGGTTCGTCGTGATATAGCTGGAATATTGTTGAAAGCGACGTTAAATTCTATTCACTCACTCACTCACTCACTCACTCACTGACATACATCAATGATGAATTGCCTAATATAGACTTTTCTTGGAATAACATTAGTACCAGTTAAGTCAAAATTTTGAGCATTTATTATATTCATGTAATAACTCTTAGCAGATAACACATGGTTAAAGATGAAGTGCAAGTTATGTGTTCTGGAAAGTACAACTCAATTTAAGAAAGAATTAAACAGATATGTGAAATTACGTGTGGAAACTGAGTTTGACTGGTCTATCTTTCGTGTAACATGAAATCCACGTAAGCCGCAAAGCGCCTATAGGCCAACTTTTGTGGAACTCCACAAAAACATACGTTGCAGAAACGTGGTTGGCTAAATGTTCTTCCAGTTTTCTTCACAGACCAATGAAAATCCGGGATTTCGTTTTGAAAATTTGAATTGGCGAGCTAGTGGTTTAAAACTGGTAGATATCCCGTGATGCATTGTCCTTTCTATAATCCTCTGGGACTGACCTATATTTTATTGGCATGTGATCAGGTTAGAGAGAATGGAGATAAAATAGGTCGTTTTATGATTTATTTATCATAACACCGCAAAATCTTCCGGCTACTTGGTTTGGCTATTGTTACATGTCGCAAAAGTGATTTTTCAATGAAAGTGTACTAAATCTAATTTTTACAAAATATCTATTATTATGCAAATTAGACAATTTGTTTTTTACCCCCTCGGCCATCTTGGCATCGGGGTATTGTCGTCGCCATGTACGTCCGTCCGTCCGTTACCGCATTTTAGGCAAAACCGCTTGAGGAACAAACTCCAAATTTTGAACACTTGTTCAGCTAGTGCTTAGTCAAACGCCTATCGAAAGTGCCTCCCCTCCGCCCATATTTCACAGAGGTATGCCCCTTTACAGATATATTAAGTTCTATTTCTGTTCTATATGCTTGAATGTAACCAACTTTTTCTGCAGAACTGTGTTCGATACAGCTACTATATTTTGGAAACTTATTTATACTGTTGTATTCTAGAAGTCAACAAAAAACTTCTCGCCGCGGCCCTTATTTTACAGTGTTATGCCCTTTTTGTGCAGTTACCTTTGATTTTGTGATTATATGCTTGAATGTAACCCGTCATATAATTAACTGTGTTTGGTACAGTTACCAAATTATGAGGAAACTTTTTATCCAGTTGTACTCTAGATGCCTACAAAAAATTTAGTTGTCGCGACCCATTTTTTTTATGGAGTTATGTCCCCTTCGGATGTAATCTGCGATTTTGTTATCTGTAGTGAGTACAGGTTCTAGTAGATCCGTCTGCCGTGCAGCTACTAAATTTTGGAAACTTATTTATCTAGTTGTTGTATTCTAGAAGCGTACAAACAAAAACTCATCGTCTCGGCCCTTATTTTATGGACTTATGCCCCTTTACGGGTGTACTAATCTTGGATATGCTTGAATGTAACCTGTTATATCTGAAGAACTGTACAGCTACCCAATTTTGGAAACTTATTTAGTGGCGTTTTTATTCTACAAGCCTACAAAAACTTATTTGTCTCTGCCCTTATTTTATAGTTATCACAGTTGTTGTGTATTAATTTGGATGTGAACGATATTGGTGGCAAGAATTGGTGAGAAGAAAATTAGCACTGTAGTTATTTAACGGAATAAAAACCTTACATGCACCTATCTGTGTAATTCCAAATATCTTTATTATGTTTGATGAAGACTTTGGTTGGTTACATTTACGTTTAGGATATGGTGTTTGGATTTTGGATTACATAATAATTGACATGATGTGGAGATTAATCATGCTTGTAGATAAAGGAATCTATATCTATAACCATGAAACCCGATAAAATTGTATAGAGAACAGGTGACGACAAAAGAGGAAACAACGCTCTCAAACGTTTAAAACACGGCCTCGATAGGCCTATACTGCCTGCCTCGTTCTACACCGAGTCGATACAGATGAGGGATAGTTCATCCGTGTTTCGATCCCGTAAACGGTCACGCATTTGTAATATGCGCAAGTGTTTAACGCGCGAAGTGGAGAAAATTAGGCGCCAGAAATGCATAGGTAAGTGCCACTTTCTCATTCATTTTCTTGGTTTGCTTGTTACATTGAGTCTCATGCCGAGTTAGTCAAGTCACATGAGTCTCATTATAGTATCAGAGTCAAGCCCCAATCACCACTATCATAACCTAGGGTCACTCCAGGTTTGAATGCCACCAATATGTACTGGTCATACAAACACTTAGCCCCAGCAGGGACCTAATGATACTGTCATTAGGTCCCACGTACATCCTAGCCACCATCGTCGTGTAGAAGCCCGAATCGTATAAACAATGATTTAGTTGCTCCTTACCATGCATTTTCCGATAAAACGTATCATGAACTAGTCCGAATCGTCCGAACGGCCAACATCTGTTGTCTTTTTGAGTGGGTTTCGTCGCCTTTTGTACCAGTCCCCGCTTGAAAATATGATCAGCTCCGCCATGTTTGTTTTCACGCTGGAGTGTCGACTGCGCAAACGGTGGCCTCAGTGAAAACGGGAAGTGCACAAACCAACACCACAAACGTGGTCGTATAAGCTAGGCGGACAAATTTTTACTAAAAAATTCATTCATTCAAATTTATTCATTCGGAAGCAATAATCTGACGACCACGTTTGTGGTGTTGGTGTGTGCACTTCCTGTTTTTACTGAGGCCACCGTTTGTGCAGTCGACACTCCAGCGTGAAAACAAACATGGCGGAGCTGGTCATATTTTCAAGCGGGGACGGGTATAAAAGGCGACTTAACCCACTCAAAAAGACAACAGCTATTGGCCGTTCGGACGATTCGGACTAGTTCATGATACGTTTTATCGGAAAATGCATGGTAAGGAGCAACTAAATCATTGTTTATGCGATTCGGGCTTCTACACGACGATGGTGGCTATAGGGTGTACGTGGGACCTAATGACAGTATCATTAGGTCCCTGCTGGGGCTAACAAACACTAACTTGTACGGTACTCGAAATGCGACAGTGAACAAAATGAATCGAGACCAGTCAACAACGCGGCCATGTCATGTTCTTCTCCGTTTGAAACGTACGTGGCGACCAGGTACGAGTCTTTTCAGTGTCCTTGTCCGAGTTAATGGTGTCGGCCCTCCTTGTTTGTATAGACTCATACCCAGTAAATGTTCATCCACTGATAATACTTCAAGACCCATTCAATATATAACTGAGCAAATTTCAGTTAAATGTAACAAGCTATACTACGACTGATATCTTCAGACAGGTTCGGTATGTCATCATAAATTGTTTTATATGTTAATTGCTCTGTTTTTACCCGGCTCGAAATGGGCTTTTAATGTACATTGAATTGAATTACCGGTAACCGTAACTTTACTTTTGACCTAAATCTAATTGACTAATTGACACAAATAGATCAGTATTGATCAGCAAATTTTCATAAAAAGATAAAACATTTCAATGTAGGTTGAGATGTTCACAAAACATTTTCTCATGCTATTGATTTTATCAAGATTTTGGGTTTAATCATATCCATCGAGTCTAGCACAGTTTGTATTTCGTCTGCAGTATCACATGTCCTGTCCAGCTATCAACTCAGTGGTGTTAGTATAATTATTCCCACATTGAACCAAGCATTCGAGCACAATTATTGGATAACACAGATAAAAGTTCCTCTGAAAAGTGGCCAATAGAGTAAGAAACGCGCGATGCCGGCTTCATGAATGAGCGTAGCCTTTTATGTCCTGGGTACTAAAGAAAGGTTTTATTATTTGATTTCTGACAGGATCGAACTACCGGTATGGCACTGACTAGAGATGGAATGCAGAAACATGAGAAATGTCGTATATATAAAGCGAGAGCCTCTGACTCAACCGGTGGTATCAGAGACACAGAATGACAAGTTCCGTCTTGTACAGCGACCTCCCAGTGATTTCCTTGTTGAAGAGAGCCCGATGGTCCAGAGTGTGCCAGAACACATAACTTTGATAAAGCAACAACCTGGTGCTCAGTTTGACATCAACGACCCCACATATATACAAGATGCTAGAATCGATATTATCAAAAGTCAGCCTTTCATTGATGTGAGTTACAAATAGTTAATTTTAGTGTTTAACTTAACTCCAGATTCAAGATGCCGGCATGAATATGATTCATACTTCATGTAAGAATCACGAGACAATGCATACAAAAGCCGAGTCTGGGGACAACAATGTGTCTAGACTTGAGCCTTTTCAGCTGCACAAAGACTCAGACAATAGCCTCCTACATGAAGTATCTACCATGAATATTAATAAAATGTAGCACACCATTTTCTGCACATTTCGCTGTTACAATCGATTAAATTAATTATCGGAATCTATCTTTTTAACTATTATTCTCTGATTAATATGATTAGTACAATCTAATATTAGTAGAATTTATTTATTTGGATTTCATTAGATTTTAATTATTGAACTTGGTATATCTTATTAATATTAGTAGAAGATTTTTTTTTGTCATTTAGATAGTGTTCATATAACAATATAATCATATGGATTACACTATCTTACTGTAGCACAGATTCTAGTGCAGAAATTTGTTCGAGTCCCGAGCGGGATTCGAACCAGCGACCCCCAGAGTGAGGCACCTAATCGCCAGCACTGTATGTTGGCGATATAAACCACTCGGCCAATGGGCCTCCCACTAAAATAGGAGATAGCAGACCGGAATTCTTGAAAGCGAACACGCAATACCCCTCTGATGGTCGTAATGACACAGCTCCCATAGCTACATGTAAATACAAACATGACAAAGGAAGATATTTTTTGTCATTTATAAAGTGATCGTATAACAGTATTTTCGTTATTTTGGGATTACACTATCTAGGTATGGCACAGGTTCTAGTGCAGAAAATTGGTCGTGTCCCGAGCAAGATTTGAACCAGCGACACCCAGAGTAAGGCACCTAATTGCCAGCACCGTTTGTTGGCGATCTAAACAACTCGGCCAACGGGCCTTCCACTAAAATAGGAGGTAGCAGACCGGTAGTCTTGAAAGCGAACATACAATACCCCTCTGATGGTCGTAATGATACAGCTCCCATAGCTAAATACAAAGGAAAATACATTTTGTCATTTAGAAAGTGGTCGTTTTACATCATTTTCGTTATTTTGGGATTACACTGTCTTAATTTAGCACAGATTCTATTGCAGAAAATTGGTCGAGTCCTGAGCGGGATTTGAACCAGCGACCCTCAAAAGTAAGGCACCTAATCTTCAGCAATATAAGTTGGCGATCAAAACCACTCGGCCAACGGGTCTCCCACTAAAATAGGAGGTAGCAGACCGGTAGTTTTGAAAGCGAACATACAATACCCCTCTGATGGTCGTAATGACACAGCTCCCATAGCTAAATACAAAGGAAGATATATTTTTATCATTTAGAAAGTGATCGTATAACATTATTTTCGTTATTTTGGGATTACACTATCTTAGTATAGCACAGATTCCAGTGCAGAAAATTGGTCGAGTCCCGGGCCAGATTCTAACCAGCGACCTCCAGAGTAAGGCACCTAAACGCCAGCACTGTATGTTGTGAGTGGCTTAGATCGCCAACGGGCCTCCCACTAAAATAGGAGGTAGCAGACCGGCAGTCTTGAAAGCGAACATACAATACCCCTTCGATGATCGTAATGACACAGCTCCCATCGCTAAATACAAAGGAAGATATTTGTCATTTAGAAAATGATCGTATAACATTATTTTCGTTATTTTGGTATTACACTATCTTAGTATAGCACAGATTCTAGTGCAAAAAATTGGTCGAGTTCTGAGCGGGATTCGAACCAGCGATCCCAGAGTAAGACACCTAATCGCCAGCACTGTAATAGTATGTTGGCGATCTAAACCATCTAACTTGTCAAAATCAATAGTTAAATGTGCAAAAACTGATTGTAGTCCTAAAATCCTATTTTTAATGGGAGGCCCGTTGGCCGAGTGATTTAGGTCGGCAACATACAGTGCTGGCGATTAGGTGCCTTACTCTGGGGGTCGCTGGTTCGAATCGCTCTCGGGAGTCGACCAATTTTCTGCACTAGAATCGGTGCTATACTAAGATAGTGTAATCCCAAAAGAACGAAAATACTGTAATATTAGTAGAATCTATTCATAATATCTCGTAATAATTAGCACAATCTAGTATACATGTAGGTTCTAGTTGTTCTTCCGGAGAATATGGCTGGTTACGGTGTACTCTTGTTGTATGCTTTAGGACCCAGAGAAGATTTATTCAGAGCATGGTTCTGTAGAAGAACAGGGTGCTAGTGTGCTGGATGACAGGCCACATGGAGTCAATGTGCTGAATGACAGAACACAGGGTGTCAGAGTGCTGGATAACAGACCGCAGGATGTCAAAGCGCCGGATGACAGACCGCAGGATGTCAAAGCGCTGTATGACAGACCGCAGGATGTCAAAGCGCCGGATGACAGACCACAGGATGTCAAAGCACTGGATGACAGACCACAGGATGTCAAAGCGCTGGATGACAGACCATATGATGTCAAAGCACTGGATAGCAGACCACAGGATGTCAAAGCGCTGGATGGCAGACCACAGGATGTCAAAGCACTGGATGACAGACCGCAGGATGTCAAAGCGCCAGATGACAGACCACAGGATGTCAATGCACTGGATGGCAGACCACAGGATGTCAAAGCGCCAGATGACAGACCACAGGATGTCAAAGCGCTGGATCACAGACCACAGGATGTCAAAGCGCTGGATGACAGACCACAGGATGTCAAAGCGCTGGATGACAGACCACAGGATGTCAAAGCGCTGGATAACAGACCACCGGATGTTAATGTTCTGTATGACAGACCACAGGATGTCAAAGCGCTGGATGACAGACCACAGGAATTCAAAGCGCTGAATGACAGACCACGGGATGTCAAAGTGCTGTATGATAGACCTCAGTGTGTCAAAGAGCTAGATGATGGGCCGAATGATGTCAAACTGTTGGATGACAGGCCACATGGTGTCAACGTACTGGACAAACCTGTCCCAGTACGTCTGTACACAAATAATAACACGTTGGGACATGACGCCGAGTTTCTGCTTCAACAACCAGAGCCCAGCAAAGTAGAGCCATTTCCAGATGGAAGTTCCTTCTGGAGGAATCCAGGACAAAGTGACGAATTTGAGCTACAGTCACATTGCTATAAGTGTAAGCTGTGTCGATTCACATGCAAACACAAATCTGAGTTGAAGATTCACGAGCGAACTCATCATTGTGACAAGCTGTACAAGTGTTCATACTGCCCGTACATGTCTGCCAGGCAAGAAGACACCCAGAAACACGAGAGGTGCCACACTGAAGAAAAAACACAAAAATGCTCAAGTTCTCATATTACTCATTTTGGGGAAATTTGCAACGCTGTCAGCGGAGATAACCCAAGCATCGATGAAACAATAAAGCAATACAAATGCTCACTTTGTCCGTATTCCAGTGGTACGAAAAAAGCCCTGCAGATCCATGAAACAATACATACCAGGGATACACTGTACAAATGTTCGCCTTGTCAGTTTACCACAACCTCCAAGGTAGATCATGAGACGCATCAACTTATTCATACTCAGGTGAAGCGAAACAAATGTTCACAATGTGGATTTACCACCACCTCCAAAGGAGATCTGGAGATGCATCAGCTCGTTCATACCCAAGTGAAGCTATACAGATGTTTACAATGTGGATTGACCACAAGCTCCAAGGTAGATCTGGCGTCGCATCAACTCATTCATACCCAAGTGAAGCCATACAAATGTTCACAATGTGGATTTACCACAACCTCAAAGATAAATCTTGCAACGCATCAATTCAGTCATACCCAAGTGAAGCTATACGGATGTTTGCAATGTGGATTTACCACAACCTTCAAAGGAGATTTGGAGATGCATCAACTTCTTCATAGCGAAAAGAAGCCTTACAGTGGTACAAAAGGAGGCCTGCGGACCCATGAAAAAAGACATAAATATAATAATACCATGGACACAACCTACACATGTTCGCTTTGTCAATTTAGAACAACCTCCAAATTGGGCCTAGAGAGGCACCAGCTCATTCATACCAATGTGAAGAAATACAAATGTTCACAATGTCGATTCACATGCAAACACAAATCTGACTTGAAGATTCACGAGCGAACTCATACTTGTGACAAGCTGTACAAGTGTTCATACTGCCCGTACATGTCTGCCAGGAAAGAAGACACCCAGAAACACGAGAGATGCCACACTGAAGAAAAAACACAAAAATGCTCAATTTCTCCTGTTACTCATTTTGGGGAAAATTTCAACGCTGTCGGCAGAGATAACCCGAGCACCTATGAAACAAATGATATCAGGAATACACCATTTAAACGTTCACGTTGTCAGTTTACAACAACCCCCAAAGTGGACCAGGAGACGCATCAACTCATTCATACCCAAGTGAAGCCATACAAATGTTCACAGTGTGGATTTACTACTGCCTCCAAAGGAGATCTGGAGATGCACCAACTCATTCATACCAGTGTGAAGTCCTACAAATGTTCACACTGTGGATTTACCACAACTTGCAAAGGAGATTGGGAGATGCATCAACTCGTTCATAGCGAAAAGAAGCCATACAAATGTTCTTTTTGTCCCTATTACAGTGGTACAAAAAGTAGTCTGTGGACCCATAAAACTAAACATAAACATAAACATACCGGGAACACAACCTACACATGTTCGCTTTGTCAGTTTAGAACAACTTCCAAATTGGGTCTAGAGACGCACCAGCTCATTCATACCCATGAGAAGCAATACAAATGTTCACAGTGTGGATTTACTACTGCCTCCAGAGGAGATCTGGAGATGCATCAACTCATTCATACCAGTGTGAAGTCATACAAATGTTCTATTTGTCCCTATTCCAGTGGCACAGAAGGAGGCCTGCGGTCCCATGAAAGACAAAGAAAACATGTCAGGGACACAACCTTCACATGTTCACTATGTCGATTTAGCACAAGCTCCAAAGGAGATCTTGACATGCATCAACTCGTTCATGACAGATTTCATTTTAAAGGGGGCCAAATACAGTATTTTTTTCACAAGCCTCAAATTTAGTGAAACTCTTACAGTTTCATTCAAAATAAATGTATATGGATTGTAGATGTAGCATACATAAAATGTTTGCAATATGCAAACAACTTTTGAAAATAATTTGATAGGAAAATATTAAATTGCTGTGTTGTAGGACAGACGAAAGTTCCACTCTTGTAGGCCAAATTGCAATGCCATAAAACATATTATATCTTTATCATGTTTATTGTTTTCAGCAATGGAATGCTCTACAATATCGATATGGGGTGGAATTGTAATCGTTGTAGTGTACAACAAAGCCAAATTGTGAAAATATAATATCTGGATCAATTTCCACTGTTGTCTGTCCGCGTCTGTAATGTTAGCACCTCACCTCTGGAATTTGGTCATCTGTATCATACAAGACTTTCATCGCATACTTTTAATGAACTTGGTGGGGAAAACGTTTATGTGTGGCTGATTCAGTACATAAAATCAACCAAAATATTTAAAAAGTAAATGAAAATAACGTTTTCAAAAACTGCTATTACGTTACTCAACAGAATGTCCGTCCACAATTAAAGTAAAGTTAGCAACAACATTGTTCAAGCTATACTATATTCTACAACAGTTAGTCAACATTTCATTGCAAGTCTGTATTTCCTACACAGCACTTCCACTAACTATGTAATTGATGAGCCATGTCAAGTGCATGCAATTGTGTCTGTCCACTCATGTAATGTTAGCAACAGAGAAACGTTAGCAATACAACCGAGTATGATTTACGTAAATTTTATTGCAAATATAGATCGTCCTTATGTTTACTTGGCTGAACTGACAAAGCAAACAGAGTTGGTTGATAATAGCAGTCTGCAATATTTATTCTATGGCTAATTCATCCTTTTATAAGGTGTCTGTCTGAATGTAACATTAGCATTGCCATGTTTATTGCTAACGTTACACATGTAAGTCCACATGTGTAACGTTAGCAATGAATGATATAAGGTAAAAATATTGCATATGCATTATCAATTTGCCTGATAGTACATGTACATGCAGATAACAGAGCTTAGAAATAATATATCTGATCTTCATCATGTGAAAACTCTTTGGAATAGGCATATCCATCCATCCACAAAGTCCGTCCAAATGAAATGTTAGCAACAGTACTATTCGATTTTAATAACCCGTCGGTTGGTTAGTTCGCATTTAAAATGGTCAGAAGAAATTTCGTCCTGCTTTCTTTCCAAAATCATCTAGTTTGTGGCAATCATCTTTTCCATAGCGAAAAATGAAATGTTTATGAAGATCAGAATGTCCGGCCATAACATAACGTTATACACGCTTAAAACTAAAGTGTTGAAACTTACTCGTAAAGTGTTGAAGGGACTGTCTGTGGACACACTTAAAGGGTTATTTCAACGTTTCAAAAAGTAATGGGGAAGCCCACAAGTAATTTTCATTTTTGTGTGGTAAAAACCTCATTTATCAAAAAGAAACTTTGGCAAAACTTTTATCCGTCCATACCCGCTTCATGCATTTGCTGGGCACTTTTGGCATTGAAAACTAGCTTTCCTTCTATTCAGGGTGATCATGGACTGCTTTAGTGTTTATTCAATTAACTACATTGCATTAATAGACACATTTGGTTCATGCTTATAGTTGGAGCAGCAGAATTGATCTCTTCTGCAGAGAAACTGTCTTATGGAAGGGGCGCAACAAAATCTATTCTAGTCAAATCACCAATTATCTAAAAATGTTCGCAAAACCAGACTTCAAACCCTCATTGTCAAGGTAACACATTCAAAACATAAAATAGTCCGAGTTTATTTTTCAGTGTTGAGGGCCATGTTTTGGCCCCCATTATACTGAATCTGTCTCATAAGGAATTGAAGCCATACAAATGCTCACTGTGTGCCTACAGGGGTGGGGGGAAAACCTGGTTGTACATGTGAGTCGGCGCCATCCTGACCAGAAATTTATTCTGAGCAAACAGCAGTTGACAAATGGAAGTCCAGAAGTCGCAGCAGAAAACCCATGCCAATTTGAAGCGGCTCAAATGCACACGCATAATGTGTAGGTCGAAAAGCAACATAAAGCTTCATGGACGAACCCATGACGAAAAAAATGAAAGTACTTCTAGTCTGATGTCCGGTTTCCGCATTCTCATGCCATCAGATTGCATTCCTCCTACCGTCAGACACACCGTCTGATTACGCTGGACTTCGAACGCGCGGCGCGCAACTTCTGTGATCATGGTTCTCGGCCAATCAGCATAGCCCGCTTCTAAATGCAGCGAAGTGGGTTCAGCATGTCAGCTACACAAGACGTTTTCCCATGCGTTCTTGTGCAATAATTTAGAATAAAACTTCTTTTATTCCTACGAAGTAGGCTACAGATCGCAAATTGTCCGGTAATCAGTCAGTCAGTCAGTCAGTCAGTCCATCCAAATCCTTTCGTCGGCAAAATAAGGAGAACCGTTGACATTAGAACCTTGATTTTTGGCATGAACGTGCATTAGGGCATTGTTACCAGCAAGTTCTGATCTGAAATAATTCTGATTAAAATTAGATTGATAATTAACACTTCAGTATATTGTTATAGATATATGTGAACTGTAGCCTTTAACGTGTATCCTATTTCACATTGGCCACATCAGGCTTGAGCCTTCAAATTCAGGTCAAATTACCCACAGCTAAAAATACCCTGTCCCACTGTATGCCACATGGCCCTATTACTGAGGTTAATCTTAACTACTGCATATACCCTCAAACAATCAGCGCTGTTTCCATAACTTAAATTGTTAAACCATATCATTGAAATAATATAGCAGAAAACATTGATGTGAGTTATGATATGTACACTATGACCAAAGACATGTTCATAATGTGCTAATCGGATAGTTAGGACAATCATTACTTTGCATCAGAGAGTGTGTGACTTGGATTCAAGGGTTAAGACTTTGGAGGGAAATACAATTTTGACAGCAGAAATATGACCCCGCCATTTGCTGATTAGAGCGATAAAACAGGGTAGGCTAAATGGACCCTTTTCAATGCAGTATTTCTTGGCATGGATGTGAAAATATGAGGACATACTTTGGGGTTTTTTTTGTACCTCTTGAATATTGACTATATATCACACTTGGATATAATTTGAACAAAAAATTACATGTGTAAACAAAATATGTCTAAATTTCTCTTGTCATTTCAAATCTTGATCCATTTTAATTCCTTGATTAGGGGATACAGAATCACTGCCACGGAGTGTGCTGGTGTGTCACAGCAATGCAATTCCGATTCACACAACGAAGCTGAGGTGGTTTAAGGTTTATCAATGAAGAAAATCACCGATCAACCGCCATAGAATATAATGTGAAACAAGAAAACCGGAATAGTACATTCATCAGATTGCCGATGCCCAAAATGTGTTGTCTCATATATCTATATAACAATGTCATGTAGAGCCGCTATTTATTCGTCTGTGAACCGGTTATGCTCAGGAGAATGACATAGAATCATTATTATCTTGTGCATAGAAGGTGTTGGTCTTGAGTTGAATTACCGTAAACTACATAAATGCTACCTTTCTACTATAGTACTATATATAAAAATTGTTGTATTGTTGGGAAAATAATGTGATTCAAAAAGTTGTTTTGATCCTGGACAAGGGCACTGAAAACCATTAAAGAGATGTAAATGTATTTTCACACGTAAAGCTTGGAATCTACTGAACCTATATTATTCAATCTGTTTCCTTTAATTAAAAAATTGTAAAATTAAATCGGCGATCGTTATTTATTTTTGGAATGAAGGCGCATTAGGAGACTGTTACCAACAAGTTCTGAGCTGACCTACTTTTGTTGAAAATTTCTGGTGATTTTTGATGAAAATCACTGGCGATTCTGACTTGGGCGGTGCCCATCTTAATATAGGCAGGATTTCAACTGGGGGTGGGGATTTCCAAGAGTTCAGTTCGCGTTCGAGTCCTAATGCCTACTGTACTTCGTAGGTCCTGTGACGTTAGTCACACTGCCATGTAAGATATACTGGATGCATTTTCCATCTCTCGCGTATGCAGATACATGATCCCAGCGTCGATCAAAACCGTTACAGACCGAATGCGCATGAGCGCGCGTTGTTCTGCATGGTGCAGTGGGAGGGTGTTACACCGACTTGTATGACGTCACAAACTCTGACAATGGGAGAATGGATTTCCGTTGATCCATAAACTTGCGAAGTATGAACACCTAGCTCTGACCTCTTATACAATGCTATACAACCTTAAATCCGCGCAAAACATGTCTGTGCAGTGACCCGGGACTTCAGCTGATCAGCTACTGGTTCGTATAATTTCATTTTGCACTATCTATTAACACAGAAGAATAGTTTGAACTGGTGATAACATAATTTTATACATTTAAACTATATTTTCCCAGTATTCAAAGAAAGTATCCTTGTGCATATAGAATAATGTATACTTTGGCAAATATTACATGAAAATATGTCAGCTGTTCAAAATATTATCCTGGTTAAAAGATACGACAAATCGAAATTATACGAATCAGTACCTGATCAGCTGAGATCACGGGTCATTGCACACACAGGGTCTTTGTTATCTCAATGATTTGCAAAAGGCGAATTGGTTGTAACATTTGTAGTGCAATAAGTAAAAATGCATAGATCACTGGCTGCAGGAGTCTGGCCAACTTTGCTTGTTGAATCTGACAGTCTATTAAATGTTTGTCAATGGTTTTGAGAAGTATGTAATCACAAATTCAAATGCCAAATTTCAAGGTTTTAACTCTGATATGTACAGTATACCTGATACCAGGTAAGTTAAAGCAAGATAATCAACTCCAAGATTGTCCTCGAAGATTTTCAACTTCAAGATATGCAACTCCCAAGATTTCATAACTGTTGTGTAGATAGGTCAACGCGCAGCTTCCAAATAATTTATTCAAAAAGGGCATGCGTCCTTGACCCACACCAAATAACACGAGAGATCCTGAAGGATCTTGGCGCCCACCATTGCCCGATAATTGTAAGCTAATGACAAGAGGATCTTCTTGTCCATTGTTACTAAGACGATTGAGTTGTAATTTTGTTTACAGAATTTCGAATCTGATTGAAAAAGATCGAAAAAGGGACACTGGAAAACACCAAGATATAATCTTCAGGAGTTTCAAGATTTCTAGAAGCTGTACTTATGTCGGCTGTTATAGTACAAGGGAAATGAGCAAAGTTAGTCTGAAAGTGAATGTACATGTACGGAGGATCCTTCGTCTTCGTTTTGTAGTATTTTTTTTTTGCATGTGTCATCATTGGGTACTGGAAGCGAAGAAAAATCTCTTTGACACCTCGGCATACTTAAGATTTTATAATTAGGAACGAATGCTAATTCTGTTCTGTTTGCTGGACTAGTTTGAGATATCTCTTTTAAGATACCATGATCGAAAATAGTAAGATGGTACAATACTTAATACTGATGGGATCCGGTCCACGCAGTACTGTTGAAACTTCGAATTTGAAAGTGTCTGAATCCTGATTATTTCCCTTGGATCGAAACATGCAGTAGTTTACAGTTGTCGAGTTGTGACATTGTGTCACACGAGTGACGTCCCTTCATGTAGCTGACCCGCCAGCAGACGAAAGGGTGGGATAGTTCACTTGCAACTGTATGGACTAAAGAAAACCGATTTAAAATTTGAAGAAATACATTTTAATTCCCAATTATTTGAACTCCTTGATATGGAAGGCGAAGATATGGATATTCTCTATAGTCAATGTATAGAATATGCCACATCGTTTGATCCGCCGACTCTTGTGATGCAACGTCACAACTCGGGAATACCGTATTAATTGGATTTTCGAATCGGACCAAAAATGGTATCTTGCACAAGTAGGCCACATGTGAGACCTGTGTACAAAATTTCAGAAAGATGCATGAAATATTTCCTGAGAATTCACGATAGCAATGTTTCAAGGGGAAATTCAAAATGGCCACCTGACAGCCATATTGGATTTTCGAATCGGACCAAAAAAGGTATCTTGCACAACTGGGCCGAAAGGGGAATCTGTGTACCAAATTTGAAAAAGATCCAAGCAGTAGTTCCCGAGAAATCGTGGTAACAAGGTTTCATGGGGAAATCCAAGATGGCTGCCTGGTGGCCATATTGGATTTTTGAATCGGACCAGAAAAGGTTTCTTGCACAACTAGACCCCAAGTGGAACCTGTGTACCAAATTTAAAAAAGATCCATGCAGTAGTTCCTGAGAAATCGCGGTAACAAGGTTTCATTGGGAAATGCAAGATGGCTGCCTGGTGGTCATATTGGATTTTCGAATCGGACCAGAAAAGGTTTCTTGCACAACTAGACACCAAGTGTACCAAATTTGAAGAAGATCCATGCAGTAGTTCCCGAGAAATCGTGGTAACAAGGTTTCATGGGGAAGTCCAAGATGGCTGCCTGGTGGCCATATTGGATTTTCGAATCGGACCAGAAAAGGTTTCTTGCACAACTAGACCCCAAGTGGAACCTGTGTACCAAATTTGAAAAAGATCCACGCAGTAGTTCCTGAGAAATCACGGTAACAAGGTTTCATGGTAAAATCCAAGATGGCTGACTGGTGGCCATATTGGATTTTCGAATCGGACCAGAAAAGGTTTCTTGCACAACTAGACCCCAAGTGGAACCTGTGTACCAAATTTGAAAAAGATCCATGCAGTAGTTCCTGAGATATCGCGGTAACAAGAATTGTTTACGGACGGACTGACTGACTGACGGACGACGGACCACGGACGAAAAGTGATTTGAACAGCCCACCATCTGGTGATGGTGGGCTAAAACTAATAGCTAGGAATCTGAGAAAAAATATCATCTCTCGATTATTCTCGAAGTAAATCACATTAACTTATTCATCGGCAATACAAGGCATTATAAAACATACCAGAAAAACTCGCAGAAAAATTCTTAAAAAACTATTCGATAAATCACAGCAAGAACAACAACTCGTAGTGCAAAGTTTCCTGCGAAAATTTGATTATATCACACCTAGGCTGTATAATTTTTTTAAGACTTCATATGATCGCCATAGCCCGAAAAAATCGGCTAAGGAGTCGAATTTTGTTTGGTTGATGTTGCCGAATCGGATTCCTTAGCCCGAATCACTGTATCAGACCGAAACGGAAAGAAACAAGTAGGACGTAAGTCCCTCGAGACCTATTATTACAACATGTCCAAAAGGCCCCAAAACGGGAACATCAGTCGATGTTTTTTCCACGAATTTGATCACATTTTGTCTGCATCAAAACGGTCATGAGAGATGGTACATGGTCAAAGAAGCTCAGGTCGGTCAAACTGTATCAAATTGGTATATTTTTTCTCTCCCATTTCGTTATTTTCGTCAGCGAAAGATTGCGAAAAGGCACTTTTCGGAAGGCCAGCTTTTATCACCACATTTTAACCTACCTCTGCTCTGAGCTGTGATAAGAATGCCAGCCCCCCTTACCCTATATTCACCTATCACAGCTAGAGTTAGTGACTTAATGATCGCCAGAGTCGGTATCACGTTATGATTTTATAATTTCTGATGAGCGTAGGCTTGTGCTATACATCTTAATTTTATCAAGTCAATTTTCTACGTTCCCACTTCGAACTTCCCTTGATATATCTGTCAGGTTCGAAGTGGGAACGTAGACATTGGCTTGATACAATGAAGATGATGCAATAAAGAATCCCGAATAACGTATCTAAAATTCAGTAGTCTGATTGTGGTAGGCCTACGGAGATTTACCGCCGCAGAAAAGTAAATACATTCAGCATAATCCCATTTAAACTTCGGCTAAAGATATTGGTACGATAATACTATCTCTATTTCTCACTGGTGTTACGTCATAAACGATAATAGAAAAAACGTAACAGAAACATTTTGTGATGTCAAGGATTAACAATCAAATATTTATTTACAATACTAAAATCACATACAAATTAAGTAAGGTCAAAACAACGAATAAATGAGAAATATAGTCTTAAATATGCTATACCGGTGTATATTTCACAGTCCGTACTGACGTGCAAATCACTATACAGTCCGTGCCGACGCGCAGAAATCGCGTTCCTGTATTTTGATAGTCCAACACCGCTCAGCCGTTTACAGTTTCAGTAAATGATCCAATCTCCGACAGTTCAATCACGTAGATAACTCAGCGCCAGAGTCAATTCACAGGAATATACAATCCAGCAGTCCGTAATTTCAGACAAAGGTAAGACAGTATAATGCACCCACAGAAAAGCCGTTTGAATTCCCTCTCGAACACTGAATGTCAAGCGATTTATACTCTATCTGGCATTCGAGATTATTCTATCAAATCAAGAAGCTTCCACCGGTACAGCATTGACGTATGACCTAACCCAGATACAATCACAACAGCTTCTAGAAAACTCGAAATGATTAACCCACGAAACAGTATGTAAACAAGCCTACGTGCAGATGGCGCTGTGACCCAATTAACCGCGTCATACGGGTCTCTCCGTGTATCGGCCATTTGCAATGATAATCGACATTTACTTGCGATAAATCGGTCACGACTTCGAGAAAATTATATGACTATAACCATTCAAAAGATTGTAAACAAGTTTACGTCAGCTCTATTATTCTAGAACTATCTACAGTGTCTAATTTTATACTGCAATACCATGACACTGGGAGTATCACGATATCTACAGTTCAGAAAATTTATGCGCGGAAATATCAGAAATGCAGAATATTAAAAATGCTGGTCGATGTTGAGACAACTAGATTTCATTATCTACTACCGATCACTGAGGCAGTGTGCATGCAGAGGTCATGGAGAGGTCACGCAAGTGGAGTGCACACGTCATAAATCGACAGACCGCTGGCATAGTACGGGTTGCGTCGCCAACCCGACAAAACATAGTTATCGTCAGTCCGTCTGTGTACTTCTTGTATAATGAAAGTGAACCTGATTACTGACGAATTGGCTCATTACATGAAACAAGGCATACAATGACCATACTGCTAAATCGTGAAGTCCGTCTCTCCCTGGGGAATTAGCACTGGGCGCAATCTTCTATGAGGATAATAGATATACGAGAAATGTCCGTAAATATAGAACCAAGTTCATAAGGCCGCTGATATTTTGACATCTTTAGTGTTAATTTATACAGTTCACGAAACACTATCTTTTTCAAAATTGTTCAGCTGAACATACTCCGAGCTATAACATCTTCTCTAGCTGTGTCGACTACATCACAAAGCTTTGATAAGCCGTAAGGTGCTTTGCGATGTTGTCAACTTGGCTAAGGAAGATGAGCTATACGGAAGGAGCAAAGTTTCTTTTTCTGAATTTTGGAAATTTGAAGTGAAAAAGTAGGCACTCTGAAGCGGTGGCTACAATATCCATCTCAGCTCATTTGCTTCGATCTTACTCATGCTACATTACCATAGCCCATCATTTTTTATTTCATCTACGAACCAATCGAAACCAGTATATGCCAACTAAGTAGGGTGACGTCATCCTTCATAGCTAGGTCATTGCCCCTAATACGGATAGGGGTGGCACGATAAATAGGTCAGCCAATCAATAATCCATTGTTTCTATAAAACACTGTGATTGAACTGTATATGGCTGGCATGTAATCCGGTTAGAGATAACTACCGTACCACACTCACGGCTTCCTGTTGCATCAATGCATTTTACTGAGAAGCAACAGAAACTTGATAATGTGATGTACCATGTAAGCGTCCTGCCTGTGTCTTGTTTGCTGCCCTCAGTGTTTTAAAGGGTGCCGGGTTGACGTTGATGCCGAGAAGGCGGCTGCCATGTCATATTCTTCTCCCCTCAAACGTGCGGACAACATACGAGACTTTTCTAAAAGCGACCCGTTCCATTTTGCCCATGGGACTAAGTACGTGCAGGCCAACCCGTGTACAATATTCGACGCTTACAAACCACGAGACAGTGCCACTTGCTGTTCAAGCGCACTTCGTCCCACGGGTAAAATTGAACGGGTCGCTTTTACAAAAGTCTCGTATGTTGTCAGCACGCTTGAGGGCAGAAAGAATATGACATGGCAGCCGCCTTCTCGGCTCTCTTTTCATTTTGTTGTCTGCCGCAGTTGGAGTGCAAGTAAGTGTTTGTGACTAAGAATATTGGTCTTGTGTTTTATAGGGTGGATGGAGGGTGTCTGGTTCCATGCTGCTTCAAAGATTTCTTCTTTGAAGTAGCAGGAACACAACTAGACTGGGTGGTGCTTAGTTGGTTCGTCGTGATATAGCTGAAATATTGTTGAAAGCGACGTTAAATTTTATTCACTCACTATGAATATTGGTGGCATTCTAACTCGTGAAACCATATGTTAAGATAGTGGGGATTGGGACGAGTGAATGTAATTTTCTGTTCTGTTTCTGACGTTGTTTATCTACCTCATTGAGACATGGGAAATCACAATCCATGCCTCTGATGTCCTACAATCAGAGGCATGTTAACTTGACTAGATGTGACGTAGAGAATCCGCTGTCGCTTGTATGTTTATACCTACCTATATACCCCTATACACATGAGCATTGGATATGGTTCAACGGAACGCCAGATTGCATTAGGCAGCTCGGATTGTAGCCAGAGAAGACCAGGCGCCGTCATTAATAGTAGAGATATCCGCATGTGCGGCTGAGGACTGGAGATATATCTACCTGAAAACCCCTGTACACCCACCCATAGGTGTGGGTATGGTTCTTTTGAAGATTGTTGTGTAGCATGAGATTGGGGTAATATATGCATGCGCACTCGGGAGTCCCCTCTAACCCAACTCCCTCATTCCGCTGTTCCGCAGCCATGGCAGAAACCCATCCCTATTCGGCTCGCGTTTTACCGAATACAACATCGGTTGTACCGAGCAGTGGTCCCGATTATGTTTGCAGATGGTGAAGACAATGAGGAGCGACGCCAGTAGTAGGAAGACCGGAAATTCATTAGGAAAATTGAAGGTGAAGCGTGAGGGTGATGCAGTCATGGATGACGTCACGTCCGGGTCAAATGTCACTTCCGGTTTGGGGGTTATTTCCAGGTAAAAGATCACTTTCGGTGACGCCACGGATGACGTCACTTCCGGGCCAAAGGTCATTTCCGGTTTCGTTGGCGTCACGGATTACGTCACTCACATGTACAGTTGAGTGTTCTACCCGGCGCGGTGGACAATGACCTGGCACCTTGTGCAACCCACTCATGGACATTTGCGGTATAGGGTGCGGCACCTTGTTTCTCTGTGTCGAGCTGTAGAACACATGGGGTGATTTTCTCTGAAAAGTCATCGTGCGCATGCCTAGTGAATAGGCAGATCTGGGGTAGACGATCTGGGGTCGAGGGGGCCAATATTGGTCCGATCTGGTCGTGTGGGGTATCAAAGTGAAGCACTCGTGGAACAGCGTCAGATCGAACGGGTATGTTGTGGAAGTAAGGCTATGGTGCGCATGCGCAGGCAGGAAATTGTGGGGAAAAGGGCATTGGAATGGACGTGTCGGTTTGTAAGTGTACAGGTTTTCGCACGGCCTCGAAAATCTGTTTGCAAGGGCATTACATTAGTTTCTTCGTTGTTTACGTTTTCTTTTAACAGTGAAAACCAAAACAACAGTAAATGAATGTAAATTGTTTAAGTTTAGTAAGACGGTGGTGTTTGACACAGTCATTCAGGCTAATACAGAGGAAACAGACTATGACCATTGAGATATTTACGATTCGTTTCGTTTATCGGTTTGCTAAACATTTAGTAGCATTGGTTTGATCGTGATCGTTTTGTTTAATGGAACGGTTATCGGTTCGTTCACTGTTTCTGTTATCGCTTCGTTAATCGTTTCGATTATCCTTTAGTTTTCACGTTTCGTTTAGGCTACAATTCGGTTCAGAACGGTTCGGCTCTCATTTAATTAAACCAAACGCATACCAAACCAAACGTTAATTGTCGAGGCACCGTTAACGGAATATAGTTTAGGGATCGCCCATTGTTCGTTCAATGTGATGCCTTGACCAACTTTTTGGACATCAACTTCTAAATGCTTTCTAAGTTCACTGTCGACGAATTGTTCAAAAAACGAAATTTCGAAGATTTTAGTAGTAAAATCTGTCCATTTTCATTTGTCAAAACCCAGAAGTTGACTCCGCACACATTTTACCTAGCCTTATGAAGTAAGGGGAGATATTGTGAGAGGGGGAAAGAGCATGTCGTCGGTGTCAGTGTTGGTGTCCCCTGTCTGGAAATGATAAGGTGGTTTTTGGTTAAACAAATTAATAAATGATCAAGAAAAATTCAGAAAAATATTTAAAAAGAAACAAATAAAATAATATGGGAGGTGGGTATTCCACAAGAGGGGTCAGTTATAGGCTTATGGCACTACCCCAGGTGCTCCAATGATAAATTCTAATGAAAGAGTGATAGGGTGTTTTTGTTCAGCTGAAGTCCACATGTACATCTGTACATAAAAAGTTCGCTGCATTTATCGGCTGTCTCTGGATGATTGTGAAACTTGGAACACTGTGTCTTATGAGTAGAGGATGCGCCTCTGCTATTTTTGTGATGAAATGTTATTTTCTGTTCAAATCATGGGAATTGGTAGAGTTTTTTGTTGAGCAAAATTGTAGGCCTTATACATGTACACCTGTACATAGAAAGTTTGCTGCAGTTGTCAGCTGTCACATGATGATTATGAAACTTGGTACACTTGTGTCTTATGATTAGAGAATGTGCTTCTGCTATTTTTGTGATGGAATATTATTTTTTTTGTCCAAATTATGGCAAATGATTGTTTTTTGTTTAGCAAATTGTAGGCCGCCTGTACATAGAAAGTTTGCTGTCGCTGGATGATTATGAAACTTGGTACACTTGTTTCTCATGATTACTGGATGAGATAGTTATGAGATGAAATATCAATTTTACTGAAGCTGCCACCTTTCATCGGATGAGTTTGGCACTTGCTACACAAGTTTCATATGATTGAGGATGTATATGTGCTATTTGTGGCATGAAATATTAACATGAGCAGTGTGACTAACATCACATGACCTACGAAGTAGGGTAAGCATTAGGACTCCGACGCGAACTGAACTCTTGGAAATCCCCACCTCCAGTTTAAATCCTGCCTATATTAAGATGGGCACTGCCCAAGTCAGAATCACCAGTGATTTTCATCAAAAATCACCAGAAATTTTCATCAAAAGTAGGTCAGCTTAGAACTTGTTGGTAACAGTCTCCTAATGCGCCTTCATTCCAAAAATAAATAACGATCGCCGATTTAATTTTACATTTTTTTAACTAAAGGAAACAGATTGAATAATAAAAAGTTCAGTAGATTTCAGGCTTTACGCGTGAAAATACATTTACATCTCTTTAATGGTTTTCAGTGCCCTTGTCCAGGACCAAAACAACTTTTTGAATCGCATTATTTTCCCAACAATACAACAAATTCTTATATATAGTCCTATAGTAGAAAGGTAGCATTTATGTCGTAGCGATGTGTCCCGACTAGCAACACATTCTGTGATAGATAGCTAAATTTTCCCCCGTTAAAATTGTCCCTCCACCACCCGAATAAACGTCCTATCTCTCTCAGTCTCAATTCCTATCTGACGATATCAGAGCATGCACGAAGATTGCCGAAGTTCTAGCTTCGGGCCAAAACCGGTTTGGAGTAGTTCTGCCCGGATGAGGCAATCTCCTGGCATGTACGATTTATTTCGAGGTAACAGGGCTAGCAGTTTGGATCGTAAAGCTATCTCTGCAACATCCCTCCCCGTTTTCTTTTTGGCGAAGATCTTAATTTGCCCTTATAGAACCCTTCCCTATCCCAGGCAACCGCCTTTCCAGCCCTGACAACAATTACTAAAATACGAGACAAAGACGTGAATTCTCCATGTTATACCACATGTGTCAAAGTGCGTAACTTGCAGTGTACAAAAGTACACTGCTCTCTAAAAGCACCCAACTTCAATAAAATGGTAACCATCCCACTAGTCCAGTCTCATTACCAGACTGTCTATAATTACACCCAAACCCATTAAAAATTTCACTCAAATGGCCAGCCTCATGGGACTGATCACTTTATTTCTCAGAAATATAATCCGCAGGCCAGCCTACCAGCTTTACGGCCTCAATAAATATAATCAGCCGCATGGGACTGCTCACCTTCATTCTTAAAAATATAATCCGCAGATCAGCCTACCAGCTACATGGCCACACTAAACACCAGAACATCATACAATCCACGACTGGAACAGGCCTCTAATCAAATAGCCGTCCAGACTATAAATTGGGCTCCCCATTCTCTCTCCCCTAATAATTTCAAGGCTCGTCTTCACCAGCGGCCAACACTTTCTAGTAGAGAGGGAACCCACAGGGACGAATGTACGAGGAGCCAGCAGTCTGCGTGCACTCAGACATGATGACCCAGCGCACACCCGCTCCAGCAAACGGCTACCTCACCAGAGAGAATATCTGTAGAGGGAGAACATAACCATAATTGCTACACCTCCACACAACAGAAATCATTGAGCTCATAACTAGACGAGGGTTGAGACTATAATCAAATAATGACGCATTTATTCACTCCCCGAGTGGTGGCTATATCCTGCCCCACCGGATTCACCATAAATCATAACGCGTACTACAAAATATCGGATAGACAACTCTCACCAGGGCTTCATGGTGAAGACATGGGATGAAGAGGGACGTCTTCCTCAACCCCAGGTCTCCGACATGGCTACCCGCACTACATATTCTCTTACTATATCTCCTCCATGTCACTCCATATATTAACTTCACTCCATATATTAACTTCACCACAGATTTCCATGAACGTGTCACATAGCTTAACACACACAGAAAAACCCACAAAGAACACACAGTTATACAATCTCAACAGAAGTCACATAAAAACGCGAGTGACGCGTATATCCACCACACAGAATCTTCACACAGAAATTCTCTAATCACACAGCAAGCATCGAACCCAGGCGTCCAGCACCCGGTTTCCTCACACAGATTACATAAACACACCTAGTTCATCACAACGCATCATAATCTCCCACAACTTACAAGTACAACGCCGCAGCGCAAATCACAATTTTCGAACAACATCCAACTCTCAGATACACACCAGAGTTTCTCCCATATTACACGTGCGACGCCGCAGCACAAACCAGTGTTTTCCACACACTACACATACAATACCACAACATAAACCAGTGTTCGACGCACACCGGAGTTCACACGCTACACGTACAACGCCGCAGCGTAAACCACAGTGTTCAACACACACCGGGGTTCTTCACACATAACACATACAATGCCACAACATAAACCAGTGTTCGACGCACACCGGAGTTCTCCAACACACACGATAACTTCAAAACAGTATTTCCAAATACACATTACATTACCCAGCACATTAGCAACAATTTGGGTCTAGAACTCAATTTCACAGTGCTCCAAATAAACATGCTGTACAACAAAACAGAAATTCAAAAGCTCAATTCCACAATGCTTCAAATAAACATCCTGTACAACAAAATCAAATACAATTTATCCTCCACTGCATACACGTGATGGCACACATGAACATATCCCCACAAAGCTGTCACTGGCACAACAAAATGGAGCCCACATTAAACAAATCATATGAATAACAAATTTGGTACACAGGTTCCCCTTAGGGTCTAGTTGTGCAAGATACCTTTTTTGGTCCGATTCGAAAATCCAATATGGCCACCAAGCAGCCATCTTGGATTTCCCCATGAAACCTTGTTATCGCGATTTCTCAGGAACTACTGCATGGATCTTTCTCAAATTTGGTACACAGGTTCCCCTTGGGGTCTAGTTGTGCAAGATACCTTTTCTAGTCCGATTCGAAAATCCAATATGGCCACCAGGCAGCGATCTTGGATTTCCCCATGAAACTTTATCGTCATTTCTCAGGAAGTACTGCATGGATCTTTCTCGAATTTGGTACACAGGTTCTCCTTAGGTCTAGGTTTGCAAGATACCTTTTTCGGTCCGAATCGAAAATCCAATATGGCCGCCAGGCAGCCATCTTGGATTTCCCCAGGAAACCTTGTTATCGCAATTTCTCAGGAACTACTGCATGGATCTTTCTCAAATTTGGTACACAGGTTCCCCTTGGGGTCTAGTTGTGCAAGATACCTTTTTTGGTCCGATTCGAAACTCCAGTATAGCCACCAGGCAGCCATATTGGATTTCCCTTTGAAATTTTTTCGTCATTTCTCAGGAAGTACTGCATGGATCTTTCTCATATTTGGTACACAGGTTCCCCTTGGTGTCTAGTTGTGCAAGATACCTTTCCTGGTCCGATTTGAAAATCCAGTATGGCCACCAGGCAGTCATCTTGGATTTCTCCATGAAACTTTATCGTCATTTCTCAGGAACTACTGCATGGATCTTTCTCAAATTTGGTACACAGGTTCCCCTTGGGGTCTAGTTGTGCAAGATACCTTTTTTGGTCCGATTCGAAACTCCAGTATAGCCACCAGGCAGCCATATTGGATTTCCCTTTGAAATTTTTTCGTCATTTCTCAGGAAGTACTGCATGGATCTTTCTCATATTTGGTATACAGGTTCCCCTTGGTGTCTAGTTGTACAAGATACCTTTCCTGGTCCGATTTGAAAATCCAGTATGGCCAACAGGCAGTCATCTTGGATTTCCCCATGAAACTTTATCGTCATTTCTCAGGAACTACTGCATGGATCTTTTTTAAATTTGGTACACAGGTTCCACTTGGGGTCTAGTTGTGCAAGAAACCTTTTCTGGTCCGATTCAAAAATCCAATATGGTCACCAGGCGGCCATCTTAGACTTCCCCATGGGATTTTGTTATCATGTTTTATCAGGAAGTACTGCCTGGATGTTCCCCTTGTGGTCCACTTGTGCAAGATACCTTTTCTGGTCCGATTCCAAAATCCAATATGTCCATCAGGCGGCCATCTTGGATTACCCCATGAAACATTGTTATTGCGATTTCTCAGGAACTACTGCATGGATCTTCGTTAAATTTGTTACACAGGTTCTCCTTGTCGTCTAGTTGTGCAAGATACCTTTTTCGGTCCAAATCGAAAATCTAATATGAATTTCCCCTTGAAACATTGTTATCGTGAATTCTCAGGAAATATTTCATGGATCTTTCTGAAAGTTGGTACACAGGTCCCACATGGGGCCTAGTAGTGCAAGATACCTTTTTGGTCCGATTCGAAAATCCAAGTTACGCTTCAAATTAATACGGTATTCTCGAGTTGTGACGTTGCATCACAAGAGTCGGCGGATCAAACGGTGGGGCATATTCTATATATTGACTATAGAGAATATCCATACCTTCACCTTCCATATCAAGGAGTTCAAATAATTCGGAATTAAAATGTATTTCTTCAAATTTTAAATCAGTTTTCTTTAGTCCATGCAGTAGCAAGTGAACTGCTCCACCCTCTCGTCTGCTGGTGGATCGGCTACATGAAGGGACGTCACTCTTGTGATTCAACGTCACAACTCGACAACTGTAGACTACTGCATGTTTCGATCCAAGGGAGATAATCAGGATTCAGGCACTTTAGAAGTTTCAACATTACTGCGCGGACCGGATCCCTTGTACCATCTTACTATTTTCGAGCATGGTATCTTAAAAGAGATATCTCAAACTAGCCCAGTAAACAAAACAGAATTAGCATTCGTTCCTAATTATGAAATCTTAAGTATGTTTCATAGCTCATGCTAAAGTGTCAAAGAGATTGGTCCTCGCTCCCAGTACCCAGTGATGGCACGTGCACAAATTTTTTTTTTAAAAAATACTACAAAACAAAGGCGAAGGATCCTCCGTGCATGTACATTCACTGTCAGACTAACTTTGCTCATTTCTCTTGTATTATAACAACCGACATAAGTACAGTTTCTAGAAATCTTGAAACTCCTGAAACTTAGATTATATCTTGGTGTTTTTCAGTGTCCCTTTTCCGATCTTTTTCGCTCAGATTCGAAACTCTGTAAACAAAATTACAAATCAATCGTTTGTTGTTAGTAACAATGGACAAAAAGATCCTCTAGTCATTAGCTTACAATTATCGGACAATGGTGGGCGCCAAGATCCTTCAGGATCTCTCGTATTATTTAACGCACCGTCGCATTAGGTACAAGTGTTTACTGAGCTCAAGTCAACGATCAGCATGTAGACATACAGAGTATGTACGGCATGTTATGGTATTCATCAGTGCACGGGTGACGCGTTCAACCGATGGGTTGGTCGGTCAGCTTGGTCACGAAAAACGTAACATTGGTGACCCTCTCCACTGTCCACTTGGTATTGGGGCGTTGTTGTTGGGCCCATTCCAAGGGATCCACGATGTCCAGTTTCTCCAGCATCGCCTCTAGCGACGCCCGGTTAATGATGGTAAACGGTTGGTCAAATACCCGGATGTTACTGCTCGGGTAAAAATATCGGGTTTGGTTTGTGTCCTTATGCTGCAGCACATAACCGAACGCCAGATTTATTTTGAAGGACGTAGCTTGGTCATTGAAGACGGTTTCCATGTAGCTGCGTAGGCGGGCGATATCGGTCAGTCGGAAATTGTAGATGCCTTGAATAGGGCGATGGCGGTGGAAACAGTGCCGGATCATGGGCCATTGGCGCCGATAGATGTCACTCACTGGATGGTCTTCGTGTAACAGATCGCTAGGAACATTCATGGGTTCGTCCACGAACTGTACTTTGCCCTCCACGGCGTACAAAATCTGGCCCACGGTCTTGTCGTCAGAATTTGACTGTTGAATTAGGGCAACATCATCATCAGCCCTCGGGCGATGGGTGGGAGTTCCCGCTGTCTCGATACTGGTGCCTACGGGCTCTTCTACCTGCAAACGTGGCTGCGGAACAGGGTGTCGTGTGCGTTGGTGTCGCAGCAACTGACTGGTCAGTTTGAAAAGCCGGGCAGTGGTGTTGGTGGTGGTGGTAGTGGTGTGTGGTGGTGTGTGTTGGTGGTTGCGCGCAGGGGCCAAAGGTCAGTTCCGGTCACGTGAACGGAGGCGGAAGTGACCTCACAGAGGTCATATGCAAATTATTGAGGTCAACATGTGTCCAAAACCCGGTTGTAAGATGAGGACCCGGATGTAAAACCACAGTACCCGGATGGAAGACGGAGGAACGACGGGAAAACCCCACTTGGAAACCCGGATGTAAAATCCACAGCCCACACATACATACACACGCGCGTAATGCGGCTCAGTCGTACACCAGTACACCAGTCTCGTTCTTCGACTTGGGGTAGTTTAAATGAGTGTGCTAAAAATAGATCACCAGCTAGCGTGCTATAAAAGGGAAGCGGCCTGGCCGTTTCATCAGACACTCTGTCAACCACCAAGATGTTCACTTGTACTACGTTCTCGAAATCATTCACTCGTCTGCACGACTTGCGCCGCCATGAGGCTACCAAGCACGAAGGAACCGCCCGGTACAGCTGTACGCTATGTACACTGTCGTTTCAGCGCCCGGATCATTTACAGCGCCACACACGTGCACGCCATGAAGTACCCAAGCGTCCATGCGAAGAATGTGGTCGGCTTTTCAAACTGACCAGTCAGTTGCTGCGACACCAACGCACACGACACCCTGTTCCGCAGCCACGTTTGCAGGTAGAAGAGCCCGTAGGCAACAGTATCGAGACAGCGGGAACTCCCACCCATCGCACGAGGGCTGATGATGATGTTGCCCTAATTCAACAGTCATATTCCGACGACAAGACCTTGGGCCAGATTTGTACGACGTGGAGGGCAAAGTACAGTTCGTGGACGAACCCATAAATGTTCCTAGCGATCTGTTACACCAAGACCATCCAGTGAGTGACATCTATCGGCGCCATTGGCCCATGATCCGGCACTGTTTCTACCGTCATCGCCCTATTCAAGATATCTACAATTTCCGACTGACCGACCTCGCCCGCCTACGCAGCTACGTGGAAGCCATCTTCAACGATCAAACTACGGCCTTCCAGTATAATCTGGCGTTCGGTTATCTGCTGCAGCATAAGGACACAGACCAAGCTCGATATTGTTACCCGAGCAGTAACATCCGGGTATTTGACAAACTGTTTACCATCATTAACCGGGCGTCGCTAGAGGCGATGCTGGAGAAACTGGACATCGTGGATCCCTTTGAATGGGCCTAACAACAACGCCCCAACACACAATGGGTCGTAGAGAGGGAGACTAATGTCACGTTTTTCGTTACCAAGCTGACCGACCACCCCCATCGGCTGAATGCGTCACCCATGCACTGATGAATACCATAACATGCCGTACATACTCTATGTCTACATGCTGATCGTTGCTGAACGCCAGGCGGTGGTGGTGGTGAGGGGATAGTAAAACGTGTAATACGCAATGTGCCTGTTGTTGTTGATGTCTCTTGGTTGTGTTTATGTTGAATGGGTCTAAGCATATTGATGCGATGAGAAGAAGTTTTTGGAGAGAAGGTAATTCTACATTGTGTACGGGTGGACACAAACACAAACCCAGACACGCGCGCAATGCGGCTCATGAAAAACCCGGATGTAAGATGAGGACACGGCTGTAAAACCACAGTATCCGGATGGAAGACGGAGGAACGATGGGAAAACCCCACTTGGAAACCCGGATGTTGACAAGATCCCGGATGTAAAATCCACTGCCCACACACACACACACGCGCGTAATGCGGCTCAGGCATACACCAGTACACCAGTCTCGGTCCTCGACTTGTGGTAGTTTAACTGAGTGTGCTAAAAATAGATCACCAGCTGAGTGTGCTAAACATAGATCACCAGCTAGCGTGCTATAAAAGGGAAGCGGCCTGGCCGTTTCATCAGACACTGTGTCAGCCACCAAGATGTTCACTTGCACAACTTGCCAGAAGCAGTTTATTCGTCTGCACGACTTGCGCCGCCATGAGGCCTCCACCCACAACGATGCACGGTATACTTGTATAATCTGCTCACCGTCATTCAATCGGGAGGATAATTTACTGCGCCATGAGAGGGCACTCCACGCCGGTGCGACGGTACAATGTAACGATTGTGGTCGACTCTTCAAACGACCCAGTCGGTTAAGACAGCACCAACGTTTGATTCAAGACCATCCAGTGAATGACATCTATCGGCGCCATTGGCCCATGATCCGGCACTGTTTCTACCGTCATCGCCCTATTCAAGATATCTACAATTTCCGACTGACCGACCTCGCCCGCCTACGCAGCTACGTGGAAGCCAACTTCAACGATCAAACTATGGCCTTCCAGTTGAATCTGGCGTTCGGTTATCTGCTGCAGCATAAGGACACAGACCAAGCCCGATATTTTCACCCGAGCAGTAACATCCGGGTATTTGACCAACTGTTTACCATCATTAACCGGGCGTCGCTAGAGGCGATGCTGGAGAAACTGGACATCGTGGATCCCTTTGAATGGGCCTAACAACAACGCCCCAACACACAATGGGTCGTAGAGAGGGAGACTAATGTCACGTTTTTCGTTACCAAGCTGACCGACCACCCCCATCGGCTGAATGCGTCACCCATGCACTGATGAATACCATAACATGCCGTACATACTCTATATGTCTACATGCTGATCGTTGCTGAACGCCAGGCGGTGGTGGTGGTGAGGGGATAGTAAAACGTGTAATACGCAATGTGGCTGTTGTTGTTGATGTCTCTTGGTTGTGTTTATGTTGAATGGGTCTGAGCATATTGTTGCGATGAGAAGAAGTTTTTGGAGAGAAGGTAATTCTACATTGTGCACGGGTGGACACAAACACAAACCCAGACACGCGCGCAATGCGGCTCATGAGAAACCCGGATGTAAGATGAGGACACGGCTGTAAAACCACAGTATGCGGATGGAAAACGGAGGAACGATGGGAAAACCCCACTTGGAAACCCGGATGTTGACAAGATCCCGGATGTAAAATCCACTGCCCACACACACACGCGCGCGTAATGCGGCTCAGGCATACACCAGTACACCAGTCTCGGTCCTCGACTTGTGGTAGTTTAACTGAGTGTGCTAAAAATAGATCACCAGCTGAGTGTGCTAAACATAGATCACCAGCTAGCGTGCTATAAAAGGGAAGCGGCCTGGCCGTTTCATCAGACACTGTGTCAGCCACCAAGATGTTCACTTGCACAACTTGCCAGAAGCAGTTTATTCGTCTGCACGACTTGCGCCGCCATGAGGCCTCCACCCACAACGATGCACGGTATACTTGTATAATCTGCTCACGGTCATTCAATCGGGAGGATAATTTACTGCGCCATGAGAGGGCACTCCACGCGGGTGCGACGGTACAATGTAACGATTGTGGTCGACTCTTCAAACGACCCAGTCGGTTAAGACAGCACCAACGTTTGATTCATGCCCCGTCTCTACGGTTTGGGCGACAAATTTCCACTAAAGAGGAGCCGCGGAAGGTCAGACCCAGTGAAGATGAACCCGGGGAGACGAACGCCACTGGTGATGCGACGATGAAGAGCCCGTCTATACCCACGGTCCAGGAGGGCCTGGATATCCAGCCGGACCCCAGCGTTACGGTTTCGAGTCATACGCCTGACGACATCGAACATTTTCTGCACGAGCCCATAAATGTTCCTAGCGATTTCTTACAGGACGCCCATCCAGTGAGTGACATCTATCGGCGCCATTGGCCCATGATACGGCGCTGTTTCCACCGTCATTTGATATTTCAATTTGTTTTGCTGTGAGCATACTAAACATACCCAGGACGGCTCCCCCAGCCTGGGTATGATGTAACATTGGGGATAATAAACTGTATGAACATTGCTGAACTTTTTGTTATTCATGTGGTATAATACAGCACAGATTTGGTATGATGCCAGACAGATATGGTATAATACAGCAAAGATATGGTGTAATGCATGACAGATATGGATGGTCCATCTCTAGACCAAATACCTTCCTTCACTGACCCAAAATGCCCACTTTCGCTACTACTCGTACTGATGACGTCACCAATGACGTCACAGATTCTGTGGGTATCCCTCAAATCGTGGGAAAATTGGCACAGCCAATTATAAAACATGTTCTTTCGCTACTACTCGTACTGATGACGTCACTGGTGACGTCACATATGCTGTGGACATCCTTTAAATGGAGTCTACATCCCGAGAACTGCAAGATGACACTTCCCACGACGCATTCGGATCAAGGATGGCCCCTCTCCACTCCAAATACCTTCCTTCACTGTCCCAAAATGCTCACTTGCGCTACTACTCGTCCTGATGACGTCACCCATGACATCACAGATGACGTGGACAGCCCACAAACCGGGGTCTACACCCCGAGAGCTACAAAATGACACCCCGCACGATGCATTCGGAGCAATAGTGGTCCATCTCTACACCAAACACCTTCCTTCACTTCCCTAAAATGACCACTTTACTTACTACACCCAACTGCGCATGCGCAGATTAACACGCCATTCTGACGCTACCCGACAAAAGCTTTACTTTGACACCTCCCACAACCCATTTGTACCACTAGTGGTTCACATCGGCCCCAAAATGTATATTTCCACACTACGGCCTGCCTGCGCATGCGCAGAATGACGATATTCCTACCCCACATCCACCCACTCGGATGCACCCTTACGTGTGCTTCACATTGATACCTCACTCGACTCCAACAGACCACTAGTGGCCCACCTAAACCCCAAAACGTCTATTTCCATTCCCTTTTCCCACAATTCCCTGTCTGCGCATGCGCGGAATATTGAACACGGACGATACACTAGTCCAGGCAGATGCTCCTTCACGACTGCTTTACATTGATACCTCATACAACTCCATCGGCCCATTAGGGGCTCACCTAGATCCCAAAACGTCTATTTACATACCCTTGGTCTACTGCGCATGCGCCGAATGACGTCAGTTCCACGTGTCGCCCACCCCGTCGGATGCGCCTTCACGAATGCTTCACATGGATACCTCATACGACTCCATAGGACCACGAGTGGCCCACCTAGACCCCAAAACGTCTATCTCCATACCCTTTTCTCACAATTCCCTGTCTGCGCATGCGCAGAATGTTGACAACGGCCAAGACACTAGTCCAGGCGGATGCCCTCTCATGTGTGCTTCACATTGATACCTAATACGACTCCATAGGACCAATAGTGACCCACCTCGACCCCAAAGCGTCTATTTCCATACCCTTTTCCCACAATTCCCTGTCTGCACATGCGCAAAATGGTGACAACGGCCGAGACACTAGTCTAGGCGGATGCCCCCTCATGTGTGCTTCTCATTGATACCCCACTCGACTCCATAGGACCAATAGTGGCCCACCTCGATCCCAAAACGTCTATTTCCATACCCTTTCCCACAATTCCCTGTCTGCGCATGCGCAGAATGTTGACTACGGCCGAGACACTAGCCCAGGCGGATGCCCTCTCATGTGTGCTTCACATTGATACCTCACTCGACTCCATAGGACCAATAGTGGCCCACCTCGATCCCAAAACGTCTATTTCCATACCCTTTTCCCACAATTCCCTGTCTGCACATGCGCAGAATGCTGACAACGCCCGAGCCACTAGTCCAGACGGATGCCCCCTCATGTGTGCTTCACACTGATACCTCACTCGACTCCATAGGACCAATAGTGGCCCACCTCGATCCCAAAACGTCTATTTCCATACCCTTTCCCACAATTCCCTGTCTGCGCATGCGCAGAATGTTGACAACGGCCGAGACACTAGTTCAGGCGGATGCCCCCTCATGTGTGCTTCACATTGATACCTCATACGACTCACCTCGATCCCAAAACGTCTATTTCCATACCCTTTTCCCACAATTCCCTGTCTGCGCATGCGCAGAATGGTGACAACGCCCGAGCCACTAGGGTGCAGTCCACAGTAGGCCCCTCGTTGCTGGAAATAGACCCTTGGTATAGCCCTTCCGTCTTTCTGAGATGCCAAACCATCCAGAAAACCCATATAAAAGTATATATTTTCTTCATGGGAATGCTCATCCCATTAATTCAGCATACAAGCCAGTTATGCAAATTCAACCCGGGATAAATTTTCTTCCCTCGGAACGTACTCCATATTTTCTGGGAAATCTATTAAAATGACCCAAAATACACCATATTTCGTCCATTTCCTGGAAAAATCTTGACAATCGATTTCAATAAGATTTCGTCTAAGTGTTCCCCGTCTCTGGGCGAGATAAAAAAGCCATTCAAAATATGGGATCGACCATGCCGTTTTTTGTCACATATTCCATATGTAACATAACCCTATTTTTAAACACCTGAAAAACGTACGAAACTGAGGCTGACGAAGGTTGACTTCGCGGCCCGACTCGCCATATAGCTCAACCGAGCCACCCATCCGCATATGTTATTTTGAAGGAATGGTAGTACCCAGAAGCTTGGTACTATAAATACTGGTTACCAAAAAGGGAAGGATAATTATCATGTGGTCAGGCCCGGACGGTCTGCTGTATTTTTGAGGGGGACCAATAATCCGAAACTATGGACTACTCCCCTAGTCCAGGCGGATGCCCCCTCATGTGTGCTTCATACTGATACCTCATACGACTCTATCGGCCCATTAGGGGCTCCCCTCGATCCCAAAACGTCTATTTCCATACCCTTTGTCAACCCCGCACCCAGCCCATCAGATGCCCCTTCACGAATGCTTCATATTGATACCTCACTCAACTCCATCGGACCATTAGTGGCTGCCCTAGGCCCCAAAACGTCTATTTCCATACCCTTGGTCGACCGCGCATGCGCAGAATGACGCTATTTCAACCCCACACCCAACCCGGTAGATGCGCCTTCATGAATGCTTCACTTTGATACCTCACTCGACCCAATCGGACCATGCAGCGTATTTGAAGTGTGGGGACTACTTTTTCTCCGCGGAAGCTTTTTTCCGCGACCGCATCACCGCCAGACCGCATCACCGCGGAAGAATACATGCCCAGGGGGCCCTTCGGCGGAACTATAGCGACCCGGAGTTACCCGTCCTAGATTGGAACTCTTCTGTGTTGGAGTAGTTTTGTCAAAAATACTCGCTTCTGATTGGCTGTCGCTGTGACGTCACAGAGGTCATATGCAAATTTTTGAGGTCAATGGGAACTTTTTCCGGGTTTATACTACTACTATCATACAAGACTTTCATCGCATACTTTTAATGAACTTGGTAAGGAAAACGTTTATATGTGGCTGATTCAGTAGATAAAATCAACCAAAATATTTAAAAAGTGAAAAATAACGTTTTCACAGCTATTACGTTACTCAATAGAATGTCCGTCCACAAGTAAAGTACAGTTAGCAACAACATTGTTCAAGCTATACTATATTCTGCGACAGTCAACGTTTCAATGCAAGTCTGAATTTCCTAAACAGCACTTCCACTAACTGTGTAATTGATGAGTCCTGTGACGTGCAATTGAATGTGAAAATCTATTTTGTTTTGTGTCTGTCCACTTATGCAATGTTAGCAACAGAGAAACGTTAGCAATACAACCGAGTATGATTTACGTAAATTTTATTGCAAATATAGATATTCCTTATGTTTACTTGACTGAACTGACAAAGCAAGCAGAGTTTGTTGATAATAGCAGTCTGCAATATTTATTTTGTTGCTAATTCATCCGTTTATAAGTTGTCTGTCTGAATGTAACATTAGCACTGCCACGTTTATTGCTAACGTTACACATATAAGTCCACATGTGTAACGTTAGCAATGAATGATATAAGATAAAAATATTGCATATGCATTATCGATTTGCCTGATAGTTTATGTACATGCAGATAACAGAGCTTAGAAATAATCTATCTGGTCTTCATCATGTGAAAACTCTTTGGAATAGGCATATCCGTCCGTCCAAAAAGTCCGTCCAAATGTAATGTTAGCAACAGTACTATTCGATTTTGATAACCTGTCGGTTGGTTACTAGGCATTTAAAATGGTCAGAAGAAATTTCCTCCTGCTTTCTTTCCAAAATCATCTAGTTTGTGCCAATCATCTTTGCCATAGTGAAAAATGAAATGTTTATGAAGATGTAATGTTAGCAACATTACAGAATGTCCGACCATAACATAACGTTAGCAACCACGATAAATCAAACTTTTATTCGGAAAAACTATGCTTCATCCGCATAATATGCTTTGAATAGTTTCAAAAAGCAATGCGGAAGTCCACAATTAATTTTCATTTTTGTGTGGTAAAAATCTCACTTATCAAAAAAAAACAAAAACTTTGGCAAACCTTGTGTCCGTCCATACCCGTTCTTTGCATTTGCTGGGTACTTTTGGCATTGAAAGTTAGCTTTCCTTCTATTCAGAGTGACCATGGATTGCTTTAGTGTTTATTCAATTAACCACATTGCATTAATAGGCACATTTGGTTCATGCTTTGAGTTGGAACAGCAGAATTGAGCTCTTCTGCCCTCATTGCAGATAAATTGTCTTATGGAACATTTTCTATTGTATCCCCCACAAGATAATTTTTTTTTAACAGAGCATCATGTTGGAAGGTAGATCAAGGCTGTTACGATATAGTAATAACTGTGGAGCGCACTCTACTTCCATTCCCTGGAGTGCACCGATGACGATGTCATGTCTCGCTGTCCGCCATGCTTATGTACAAGTATCGTACAATACATGCTGCTGCTAGTGTCTGTACAACTGATTATGTTGACTTTATTCCGAACACTTATAGTGGGACCGTAACAGAGGCTGTAATGTTATTTCTACATTTATTCAATGTCACACGAATGCATTGCTCGCCACGTGTGTTTGTGAATGACCCAATCAAATCCTCACCTTCTGGAAAAAAACTTTATTTCCTTGAATGAAGGGTAGTGGAACTATGGTAAACATAGTTGTCATTTCACTGAAATATGGCACTTGACATACATCGACTGGATAGTGATTAGTTGGTTCGGCGTGATATAGCTGAAATATTGTTGAAAGCGACGTTAAATTCTATTCACTCACTTACTGACATACATCGAGGATGAATTGCCTAATATAGACTTTTCTTTGAATAACATTAGTACCAGTTAAGTCAAACTTTTGAGCATTTATTATATTTATGTAATAACTTATAGCAGATAACACATGGTTAAAGATGAAGTGCAGGTTGTGTGTTCTGGTAAGTACAACTCAATTTAAGAAAGATTTAAACAGATATGTGGAATTACGTGTGGAAACTGAGTTTAACTGGTCCATCTACTTGTGTCGTGTAATACGAAATCCACGTAGAGCGCGGTTTGGCCAACTGTTTTTCTTGGATATGCTTGAATGTAACCCGTTATATTTGAAGAACTGTGCTCAATACAGCTACCAAATTTTGGAAACATTATTTTCATTTTACAAGCCTACAGAAACTTATTTATCTCTGCCCTTATTTTATAGAGTTGTCACAGTTTTTTGTGTATTAATCTGGATGTGAACGATATTGATGGCAGGATTTGGTGAGAAGAATTGAAAATTAGCACTGTAACCTTACAGGCACCTATCTGTGTAATTCGAAATATCGTTATTATGTTTGTTAAAGACTCTCTGGTTGGTTACATGTATGTTTAAAATATGATGTTTGGATTCTTGATTACATAATAATTGACATCATGTGCAAATTGGAGAGTAATTCCTGCTGATAGATAAAGGAATCTGTATCTATAACCATGAAAACCGATAAAATTATATAGAGAACAGGTGACGACAAACGAGGAAACAACGTTCTCAAACGTTTAAAACGCGGCCTCGATAGGCATATACTGACTGCCTCGTTCAACACCGAGTCGATTCAGTTGAGCGATAGTTCAGCAGTGTTTCGATCCCGTAAGCGGTCATACATTTGTAATATGCGGAACTGTTTAACGCGCGATGTGGAGAAAATTAGGTACCAGAAATGCATCGGTAAGTGCCACTTTCTTAGCCATTTCCTTGGGTTGCTCGTTACATTGAGTCTCATGCCGAGTTAGTCAAGCCGCATGAGTCTGATTATAGTATCAGAGTCAAGCCTCAATCCCCAGCTATCGTAACCTAGGGTCTCTCCAGGTTTGAAAGTCACCAATATTACTGGTCATACAAACATTTGTACTCAAATGCGACTGTGAACAAAATGAACTGAGACCTGTCAACAACGGAGCCATGTCATGTTCTTCTCCATTTGGAAACGTGGCGGCTAGGTACGAGTCTTTTCAGTGTCCTGTCCGAGTTAATGGTGTCCTTGTTTGTAAAGACGCGTACCCAGTACGTGGCAAATTTCAGTTAAATGATATCTTCAGACAGGTTCGGTATGTCATCATAAATTGTTTTATATGTTAATTGATCTGTTTTTTACTCGGCTCGTAATGGGCATTTAATTGAATTGAATTGAATTGAATTACCGGTAACTGTAACTTTAATTTTGACCTAAATCGAATTGACTTATTAACACACATAGATCAGTATTGATCAGCAAATTTTCATAAAAAGATAAGAAAACATTTCAATGTAGGTTGAGATGTTGACAAAACATTTTCTCATGCTATTGATTTAAAAAAAAAATTGGATTAATAATATCCATCGAGTCTAACACAGTTTGTATTTCGTCTGCAGTATCACATGTTCTATCCAGCTATCAACTCAGTGGTGTTAGTATAATTATTCCCACATTGAACCAAGCATTTGGGCACAATTATTGGATAACAGAGATAAAAGTGGCTCTTAAAAGTGACCAATAGAGTAAGAAACGCACGAAACAGGCTTCATGAATTAGCGTAGCCTTTTATGTACTGGGTACTAAAGAAAGGTTTTATTATTTGATTTCTGACAGGATTGAACTGCCGGTATTCATTGATTAGAGATGGACCGCAAAAATGTCGTATTTATCAAGCGAGAGCCTCTGACTCAACCGGTGGTATCAGAGACACAGAATGACAAGTTTCCTATTGTACAGCGACATCCCATGTGATTTCCTTGTTGAAGAGAGCCCAATGGTTCAGATTGTACCAGAACACATTACATTGATAAAGCAAGAACCTGGTGTTCAGCTTGACATCGACGACCCAACATATATACAAGATGCTAGAATCGATATTATCAAAAGTCAACTATTCATTGATGTGAGCTACAGATAGTTAATTTCATTGTTAAACTGCAAGTGTGTTAATTTTCATACCTTAACTCCAGATTCAAGATGCCGGTGTGAATAACAGATCGTAACATAGCATTTTCTGCACATTTTGCTGTTACAGTGGATTATATCAATTATCGGAATCTATGTTTTAATTATCATTGTCTGATTATTACGATTAGTACAATCTAACATAGAATTTAATTATTTAGATTTTATTAGACCTTAATTATTAAACTTGGTAGAATCTTATTAATACTATTACAATCTATTTTTAATATCTTATTAAAATTAGCACAGTCTGGTATAGGTTCTAGTTTATCCTTCTGAAGGGTTACAATGTACTCTGTTATATACTTTAGGACCCAGTCAAGATTTATTCAGAGCATAGTTTTGTACAAGAACAGAGAGCCCATGTGCTGTATGACAAAGCACAGGATGTCAGAGAAATGGATGACAGACCACATGATATCGAAGCGCTCGATGGCAGACCACAGGATGTCAAAGTGTTGTATGACCGACCACAGTGTGTCAAAGTGCTAGTTGATGGGCCAAATGATGTCAAAGTTTTTGATGACCGGCCACATGGTTTCAAAGTGCTGGACAACAGACCTGTCCCAGTACTTCTGTACACAAATAACACCACGTTGGGACATGATGCCGAGTTACTGCTCCAACAGCCAAAGCCCAGCAATGTAGAGCCAGTTCCAGATGGGATTTCCTTCCGGATGAATCCAGAACAAAGTGACGGATTTGGAAAACAGTCATATCGCTATCAGTGTACGCTGTGTCGATTCACATGCAAACACGCAGCTGACTTGAAGATTCACGAGCGAACCCATACTTGTGACTTGCTGTACAAGTGTTCATACTGCCCGTACATGTCTGCCAGGAAAGAAGACACCCAGAAACACGAGAGAGAAAAAACACACAAATGCCCACGTTGTCATATTACTCATTTTAGGAGAAAAAAAAGTCATATCAGGAATACAGTATGGAAACGTTCACGTTGTCAGTTTACCACAACTCCCAAACCGGATCGGGAGACGCATGAAATCATTCATATCCAAAAGCCATACAAATGTTCACTGTGTCCCTACTCCTGTGATACACAAAATGCCCTACGGACTCACGAAACAATACATATCGGAGATACACTGTACAAATGTTCACCATGTCACTTTACCACAACCTCCAAAGTGGATCTGGAGACGCATCAACTCATTCATATCCAAGTGAAGCCATACAAATGTTCACGATGTGGATTTACCACAACCTACAAGGTAGATCTGGAGACGCATCAACTCATTCATACCCAAGTGAAGCCATACGACTGTTCACAGTGTGGATTTACTACTGCCTCCAAAGGAGATCTGGAGATGCATCAACTCATTCATACCAGTGTGAAGCCATACAAATGTTCTATTTGTCCCTATTCCAGTGGTACAGAAGGAGGCCTGCGGTCCCATGAAAGACAAAAAGTACATGTCAGGGACACAACCTACGCATGTTCGATTTGTCAGTTTAGAACAACCTCCAAAATGGGTATAGAGACGCACGAGCTCATTCATACCCATGTGAAGCAATACAAATGTTCACAATGTGGATTTACCACAACTTCCAAAGGAGATCTGGAGATGCATCAACTCGTTCATAGCGAGAAGAAGAAGCGATACAAATGTTCTTTTTGTCCCCATTACAGTGGTACAAAAAGAAGTCTGCGGACCCATGAAACAAAACATAAACATACCAGGGACACAACCTACACATGTTCACTTTGCCAGTTTAGAGCAACTTCCAAATTGGGTCTAGAGATTCACCAGCTCATTAATACTCATGTGACTCATCCTTTTATTTCGTGTTAGAATGGTGAAAATCTTTGAACAAATATCATTAAAGTGATGCCTTCTAAAAATTTAGTTCATATTTGCTCATGGAATATAAATGGACTGATAGACAGGATGCATGGGCCTCGTATGAACAAACTTCAGGACCCTTCAGTCTCTAACATGATGCAAAAGTTTGACATTGTTGGATTGTGTGAAACTCATGCTGACAGCACATCGGACATCTCGATTCCTAATTTCAGTCTGATTGTTAATAAAATCCGTCCAAGACATCTAAAAGCACGAAAATCCTCCTGAGGAATTGTCCTTTTGGCAAAAGATACCATTAAACCAGGAATAGTGCCCATTAATGGTCATAGTAGCAGAGCATCTATATGGGTTAAATTGTGTAAGAACTTTTTGGGTTTGAGAATGATGTTTATTTATGTATATGCTACATCCCACCGGATAATTCTACTTATGGTAAAGACAACTCACCAGAATTGTTTGATGAACTAGAACTAGAAATTGTAAAATTTAGTAATATGGGTGATATTATAATGTGTGGTGATCTTAATGCACGATCAAGGAATCTATCCGACTTCATTGTAGAGGATGATAAGGATCGAAATTTTATACCCGTACCTGATAATTATGTGTGTGATACAACAAATCCTAGAAACTCAATGGACAAAGTGGTCCTCAATCAAGGCAAAAAATTAGTTGAGTTATGCAGAGCAAGTCAATGTAGAATTTTGAATGGTAGACCATTAGGTGACCTATTTGGAACTTTTACTTCCGTCAATAGGAACGGGTGTAGTGTTGTGGATTATTTTGTGGTCAGTAACAATTTATTAGACTCGGCTATATCTATGAAGGTTCATCCCTTATTATGCATCTCGGATCACAGTCCTGTAATCAGCATGGGGAATGTGTCTGGTTGCCCTTACCTCAAAAATTTATTTGGGATCATGAGAAAGAAAATGAGTTTAAATCTTGCTTAAGGTCTAGCTCATACACTGAATATATTGCTTCAGAATTGCAGGATCCAAATCCTGATGTAAACAAATGTGTAGAACTATTCTCAAATCTCCTTCTAGAGGCTGCAGATTATAGCCTGGATAAACCAAAACAGTATATACAGGGTGTTAAAATGGTGCGTCCTCATGATAAGCCGTGGTATAACAAGGAATGCCGAAAACTACATAGAGAGATGAATAGATTAAATAAGGCATTTAATAAAGATAATCAAAATAACTTCATAAAAACTGAATATTTCAGGACAAAAAAGGAATATAAACTTGCAACTAAGGAAGGCCAGGAGAAATTACCGGCTTAATATTATTGATGAATTAGATAAATCAGCTGATATGAATCCCAAGACAACATAGAATCTAATTAAAAAATTAAAACATGAAAGTATGAGTAAACCAAACTCTTCAAAAATCAAAATGTCCTGTTGGTATGATCATTTTGAAGAGTTACATTCAGAAATACCAACTAACATGCCCAATACCAACAATTTTCAGCAGTCAGAAACTGCTACAACTCCTGTAACATTGAATCCCCCTTGTCAAAATTTGCTTAATAAGCCAATCTCAGAGAAAGAGATGACAACTGCTATCAAACAGCTGAAAAATAATAAATCGTGTGGTTGTGACAGTATTAGTAATGAAATGCTAAAGGTTTCGTATCTTATTCTTAAAGATATTACCCTACATATATTCAACGAGATCCTTACTACGGAACTCTGATGTGAAGGGATGATTGTTCCCATTCATAAAAATGGCTCCCCACTGGAGCCAAATAATTATAGAGGAATAACTTTAAATAGCTGGTTTGGTAAGTGGTTTTGTATCATACTGAATAACAGACTCACTAAACACTCATCTACACGAAATTTATTATCGAAATGTCAAATAGGCTTCCAGAAGAATCATAGAACCATGGATCACATTTTTGCTTTATAAAAACATTAGTTGATAAATACAGTCATAAAAGGAACAAGTTGTATGCAGCTTTTATTGATTTATGCAAAGCTTTTGACTCAGTAGCTCATGGTCCCATGTTTTATAAGCTTCAGAGGGTATGAATATATGAGTAGTATATAAAGGCTATTACAGACCTCATTTTGCCGGGGGAGGTAACTCTGTTTGCACTTTTTTGATTTTTGACAAATTTCGGGTTATCTCCCTTGATTCGAACATTTGCATGTTTTCACAGAATAAATAAATAAATAAATAAATTAATTAATTAATTTTAATTAATTAATTTTAATTAATTAATCAATCAATCAATAAATTAATTAATTAATTAATTAATAAATAAATAAATAAATAAATAAATAAATAAATAATAAATAAAAATAAATAATAAAAAAAAAGAGTGAAACTCTATACAACGAACCCGGGACTCGAACCCGGGTCCTCTTTATCCAGAGGCAGACACGTTATCCACTACTCCACGAGTCCTATCGTATATTCCAACTTTAAAAATATCAATATATAAATCTTCGGCACATACTGGTGCACTGGTCAGTGTTGAATCTAATGGGAAACTTACTTCTATACATTTGCGGTATGGTTGTTCGGATTTATTTTACTCGTCTCGTCATGTAGAACATTATGGGAAGTGTTGCGGAGCGAATCGGTGAAATTTTTGAAAAAAGTCACCGAGGTCTGTATATAGCTCCAAGGGAGACAACTCGTGTCTGGACTATGACAGCCACTCGTGGAAGTGTTCGGCAATCTGTAGGGACCGCTAGTGGACCGATTGGGTCGAGTGAGGTATCAAAGTGAAGCTTATGTGAAGGGGCATTTGATGGGCTGGGTGTGGGGTTGAAATAGCGGAATTCTGCGCATGCGCGGTGGCCAAAGGGTATGGAAATAGACGTTTTGTTACCTAGGGGAGCCACTATTGGTCCGATTGGGTCATATGAGGTATCAAAGTGAGGCCTATGTGAAGGGGCATCTGATGGGCTGGGTGTGGGGTTGAAATATCGGCATTCTGCGCATGCGCGGTGGCCGAAGGGTATGAAAATAGCTGTTTTGGAGCTAGGGGAGTCCCTAATGGTCCAATGGGGTCGAGTGAGGTATCAAAGTGAAGCATTCGTGAAGGGGCATCTGATGGGTTGGGTGTGGGGTTGAAATATCGGCATTCTGCGCATGCGCGGTGGCCAAAGGGTATGAAAATAGCCGTTTTGGGAGCTAGGGGAGCCACTAATGGTCCAATGGGGTCGAGTGAGGTATCAAAGTGAAGCATTCGTGAAGGGGCATCTGATGGGCTGGGTGTGGGATTGAGCTAGCGTCATTCTGCGCATGCGCGGTGGCCAAAGGGTATGAAAATAGACGTTTTGGGAGCTAGGGGAGCCACGAATGGTCCAATGGGGTCGCCTTTCATTTCAAGCGGTAGTAAGGTATACTGTTCATAGATCGCCATGGCTGTTTTCCTGATGCGGGGGCGCATTTGGGTGTACGCCTGTTGTAAATTATCCTCTCCGGCGTCCTCGATCGCTGCAGCGTAAGTATTGATAGCTGCTGTCACAATACGATCCCAGAAGGTAGGTTCTGCATCACTTTCCACGGACGTAGGCTGACTATCTGAGGTCAAGCTCTCCGTATCACTAGATAGACTCTATCTACACCGGGTCTATCGGCGCGCGCGGTGTAAAGGTTTCCACCGCGGTGGAAACCTTTGCGCACCGGGGTCAAAGGTCAGTTCCGGTCACGTGAACGGAAGCGGAAGTGACCTCACCCGGTGTTGACGCACTCGCGCGTGTGAGTGAGTGAGTGAGTGAGTGAGGCGTGCAAAACGCCCGTGAGGCGTCCCCAACGCCCGTCTTATCGCATGGACGCACTAACGACGGTGAGTGAGTGAGTGAGTGGTCATTGGGGTTTTCTCCCTGGCATGCCGCCATGTTGTAGCCGCCATGTTGGAGCCGCCATGTTGGAGCCGGCATCTTTGAGCCGCCATCTTGGATATGTCCCATAATGCACCGGGGCAAAATACTCGCTTCTGATTGGCTGAGAGCAGGCACGCCGGGGTCAAAGGTCAGTTCCGGTCACGTGAACGGAAGCGGAAGTGACCTCACAGAGGTCGTATGCAAATGTCACTTCCGAGATCTGAGCTCCACAGGCTTTGAGCTCCAAGAGCTCCGATCCAAGAGCTCTGCCACACGGAAGTTCCCACCACCACCACCGGGCGTTGACGGGCGTCAACGCCCGGTGGTGGCGGTGGTGGTGGAATGTGGTAGTGATGGTGTGTGTGTGTGTGTGTTTGTGTGTGTGTGGTGGTAGTGTGTGGTGGTGGTGTTGGTGGTGGTGTCTGTACATATAAGAATGAACATGTTTCTCATCAGTCCTTATGTATTGGTCGAATTGGCACCCAGATTACGACGGGCTTTACGTCAGCGGTATGTCGACCTCGTGACCCATATGAAATTGTTGGATAAGGACCCAGTCCATATGGAAATTGAAAGAACAGCGTCGATGTTGAAAACCTCCAGCATGAACTGGAAAGCGGCGTATGTCAGAGCAATAGCACAAAAGAAACATTTGTTCGAACGCATCATTAAACGACGTTAAAGCGTTAAGAAAGTGTGTTAAGGCGTTGAGACGGGCGTTAAGGCGTAACGACGGGCGTCACTGCATTTCGATGAATTGGTGTTAATTCCATGAAAATCAGAGCTTCTGAGCTAATTCACCAGGGCGTTGAAGCGTTAAGCTAAGTGTTGATGGGCGTTACTGTCTATAAAAGCAAGCGTATTTCCAAAAACACGCACAGTCGACGTTCAACCGTCAACATGGCTTATACTTGCTCTGAGTGCGAACGCACGTTCACCAGACATTACGATATGATGCGACACCAGAAAAATATACATGGGATTGAAGACTCCGAGGAGTCCGTTGAGGCGGATGCTGATACAGAGACTGCTGAGAGTGTATCGACTGATACCGAAACAGAGATTGCTGAGAGTCTATCTAGTGATACGGAGAGCTTGACCTCAGATAGTCAGCCTACGTCCGTGGAAAGTGAGGCAGAACCTACCTTCTGGGATCGTATTGTGACAGCAGCCATCAATACTTACGCTGCAGCGATCGAGGACGCCGGAGAGGATAATTTACAACAGGCGTACACCCAAATGCGCCCCCGCATCAGGAAAACAGCCATGGCGATCTATGAACAGTATACCTTACTACCGCTTGAAATGAAAGGCGACCCCATTGGACCATTCGTGGCTCCCCTAGCTCCCAAAACGTCTATTTTCATACCCTTTGGCCACCGCGCATGCGCAGAATGACGCTAGCTCAATCCCACACCCAGCCCATCAGATGCCCCTTCACGAATGCTTCACTTTGATACCTCACTCGACCCCATTGGACCATTAGTGGCTCCCCTAGCTCCCAAAACGGCTATTTTCATACCCTTTGGCCACCGCGCATGCGCAGAATGCCGATATTTCAACCCCACACCCACCCTATCAGATGCCCCTTCACGAATGCTTCACTTGGATACCTCACTCGACCCCATTGGACCATTAGGGACTCCCCTAGCTCCAAAACGGCTATTTTCATACCCCTCGGCCACCGCGCATGCGCAGAATGCCGATATTTCAACCCCACACCCAGCCCATCAGATGCCCCTTCACATAGGCCTCACTTTGATACCTCATATGACCCAATCGGACCAATAGTGGCTCCCCTAGGTAACAAAACGTCTATTTCCATATCCTTTGGCCACCGCGCATGCGCAGAATGCCGCTATTTCAACCCCACACCCAGACCATCAAATGCCCCTTCACATAAGCTTCACTGTGATACCTCACTCGACCCAATCGGTCCACTAGCGGTCCCTACAGATTGCCGAACACTTCCACGAGTGGCTGTCATAGTCCAGACACGAGTTGTCTCCCTTGGAGCTATATACAGACCTCGGTGACTTTTTTCAAAAATTTCACCGATTCGCTCCGCAACACTTCCCATAATGTTCTACATGACGAGACGAGTAAAATAAATCCGAACAACCATACCGCAAATGTATAGAAGTAAGTTTCCCATTAGATTCAACATTGACCAGTGCACCAGTATGTGCCGAAGATTTATATATTGATATTTTTAACGTTGGAATATACGATAGGACTCGTGGAGTAGTGGATAACGTGTCTGCCTCTGGATAAAGAGGACCCGGGTTCGTTGTATAGAGTTTCACTCTTTTTTTTATTATTTATTTTTATTTATTTATTTATTTATTTATTTATTTATTTATTTATTTATTTATTTATTTATTTATTTATTTATTTATTTATTAATTAATTAATTAATTAATTTATTTATTTATTTATTCTGTGAAAACATGCAAATGTTCGAATCAAGGGAGATAACCCGAAATTTGTCAAAAATCAAAAAAGTGCAAACAGAGTTACCTCCCCCGACAAAATGAGGTCTGTAATAGCCTTTATATACTACTTATATGGTAACTTCCTCAACGTGCTGAAAAGCATGTACCACCAAAGTAAATCTTGTATTAAGTCTAATGTAGGTCTCAGTTCTTCCTTCACGGTTTCGAGAGGGGTGCATCAAGGCAATGTATTGAGCCCCCTTTTATTTAATATATACATAAATGATATTTTCCCAGAGATCCAGACAAGTAAATCTCCCTTACTGTGGGATGAATTAGTATCTTGTTTAGCATATGCAGATGATTTAGTACTCCTTTTAACTACTGAAGAATACCTGCAACTCAAACTGGACAGGGTTCAAGCATATTGTCAAAATGGGGTCTATCAATATACACCGATGATGATGTCATGTCTCGCTGTCCGCCATGCTTATGTACAAGTATCGTACAATACATGCTGCTGCTAGTATCTGTACAACTGATTATGTTGACTTTATTCCGCACACTTATAGTGGGACCGTAACGAAGGTTGTAATGTCACTTCTACATGTGTTTAATGTCACACGAATTCATTGCTCGCCACGTGTGTTTGTGAATGGCCCAATCAAATCCTCTCCTTCTGGAAAACGTTACGTAATGCATTCATTTCTACGTGTTATCTGTTTATTTGTAACTTAATTTCCTTGAATGAAGTGTAGTGAAACTATGGTAGACGTAGTTGTCATTTCACTGAAATATGGCAATTGACATACATCGACTGGGTGGTGCTTAGTTGGTTCGTCGTGATATAGCTGGAATATTGTTGAAAGCGACGTTAAATTCTATTCACTCACTCACTCACTCACTCACATACATCAATGATGAAATGCCTAATATATACTTTTCTTGGAATAACATTAGTACCAGTTAAGTCAAAATTTATTATATTCATGTAATAACTCATAACAGATAACACATGAAGTGCAAGTTATGTGTTCTGGAAAGTACAACTCAATTTAAGAAAGAATTAAACAGATATGTGAAATTACGTGTGGAAACTGAGTTTGACTGGTCTATCTTTCGTGTACATGAAATCCACGTAAAGCCGTAAAGCGCCTATAGGCCAACTTTTGTGGAACTCCACAAAAACATACGTTGCAGAAACGTGATTGGCTAAATGTTCTTCCAGTTTTCTCCACAGACCAATGAAAATCCGGGATTTCGTTTTGAAAATTTGAATTGGCGAGCGAGTGGTTTAAAACTGGTAGCTATCCCGTGATGCATTGTTCTTTCTATAATTCTCTGGGACTGTCCTATATTTTATTGGCATGTGATCAGGTTAGAGAGAACTACCTCTCTAAAATGGAGATAAAATAGCTCGTTGTATGATTTATTTATCATAACACCGCAAAATCTTCCGGCTACTTGGTTTGACTATTGTTACATGTCGCAAAAGTGATTTTTCAATGAAAGTGTTCTAAATCTAATTTTTACAAAATATCTATTATTATGCAAATTAGACAATTTGTTTTTTACCCCCGCGGCCATCTTGGCATCGGGGTATTGTCGTCGCCATGTACGTCCGTCCGTCCGTTACCGCATTTTAGGCAAAACCGCTTGAGGAACAAACACCAAATTTTGAACACTTGTTTAGCTAGTGCTTAGTCAGACGCCTATCGAAAGTGCCTCTCCTCTGCCCATATTTCACAGAGTTATGCCCCTTTACAGATATATTAAGTTCTATTTCTGTTCAATATGCTTGAATGTAACCAACTTTTTCTGCAGAACTGTGTTCGATACAGCTACTATATTTTGGAAACTTATTTATACTGTTGTATTCTAGAAGTCAACAAAAAACTTCTCGCCGCGGCCCTTATTTTACAGTGTTATGCCCCTTTTCTGTGCAGTTATCTTTGATTTTGTGATTATATGCTTGAATGTAACCAGTTGGTACAGTTACCAAGTTATGAGGAAACTTTTTATCCAGTTGTACTCTAGATGCCTGCAAAAAATTTAGTTGTCGCGGCCCATTTTTTTTATGGAGTTATGTCCCCTTCGGATGTAATCTGCGATTTTGTTATCTGTAGTGAATGTACAGGTTCTAGCAGATCCGTCTGCCGTGCAGCTACTAAATTTTGGAAACTTATTTATCTAGTTGTATTCTAGAAGCGTACAAACAAAAACTCATCGTCTCGGCCCTCATTTTATGGACTTATGCCCCTTTACGGGTGTACTAATCTTGGATATGCTTGAATGTAACCTGTTATATCTGAAGAACTGTACAGCTACCCAATTTTGGAAACTTATTTAGTGGCGTTTTTATTCTACAAGCCTACAAAAACTTATTTGTCTCTGCCCTTATTTTATAGTTATCACAGTTGTGTATTAATTTGGATGTGAACGATATTGGTGGCAAGAATTGGTGAGAAGAAAATTAGCACTGTAGTTATTTAACGGAATAAAAACCTTACATGCACCTACCTGTGTAATTCCAAATATCTTTATTATGTTTGATGAAGACTTTGGTTGGTTACATTTACGTTTAGGATATGGTGTTTGGATTTTTGATTACATAATAATTGACATGATGTGGAGATTAATCATGCTTGTAGATAAAGGAATCTATATCTATAACCATGAAACCCGATAAAATTGTATAGAGAACAGGTGACGACAAAAGAGGAAACAACGCTCTCAAACGTTTAAAACACGGCCTCGATAGGCCTATACTGCCTGCCTCGTTCTACACCGAGTCGATACAGATGAGGGATAGTTCATCCGTGTTTCGATCCCGTAAACGGTCACGCATTTGTAATATGCGCAAGTGTTTAACGCGCGAAGTGGAGAAAATTAGGCGCCAGAAATGCATAGGTAAGTGCCACTTTCTCATTCATTTTCTTGGTTTGCTTGTTACATTGAGTCTCATGCCGAGTTAGTCAAGTCACATGAGTCTCATTATAGTATCAGAGTCAAGCCCCAATCACCACTATCATAACCTAGGGTCACTCCAGGTTTGAATGCCACCAATATGTACTGGTCATACAAACACTTAGCCCCAGCAGGGACCTAATGATACTGTCATTAGGTCCCACGTACATCCTAGCCACCATCGTCGTGTAGAAGCCCGAATCGTATAAACAATGATTTAGTTGCTCCTTACCATGCATTTTCCGATAAAACGTATCATGAATTAGTCCGAATCGTCCGAACGGCCAACATCTGTTGTCTTTTTGAGTGGGTTTCGTCGCCTTTTGTACCAGTCCCCGCTTGAAAATATGATCAGCTCCGCCATGTTTGTTTTCACGCTGGAGTGTCGACTGCGCAAACGGTGGCCTCAGTGAAAACGGGAAGTGCACAAACCAACACCACAAACGTGGTCGTAAGCTAGGCGGACAAATTTTCACTGAAAAATTCATTCATTCAAATTTATTCATTCGGAAGCAATAATCGGACGACCACGTTTGTGGTGTTGGTGTGTGCACTTCCTGTTTTTACTGAGGCCACCGTTTGTGCAGTCGACACTCCAGCGTGAAAACAAACATGGCGGAGCTGGTCATATTTTCAAGCGGGGACGGGTACAAAAGGCGACGAAACCCACTCAAAAAGACAACAGCTATTGGCCGTTCGGACGATTCGGACTAGTTCATGATACGTTTTATCGGAAAATGCATGGTAAGGAGCAACTAAATCATTGTTTATGCGATTCGGGCTTCTACACGACGATGGTGGCTAGGATGTACGTGGGACCTAATGACAGTATCATTAGGTCCCTGCTGGGGCTAACAAACACTAACTTGTACGGTACTCGAAATGCGACAGTGAACAAAATGAATCGAGACCAGTCAACAACGCGGCCATGTCATGTTCTTCTCCGTTTGAAACGTACGTGGCGACCAGGTACGAGTCTTTTCAGTGTCCTTGTCCGAGTTAATGGTGTCGGCCCTCCTTGTTTGTATAGACTCATACCCAGTAAATGTTCATCCACTGATAATACTTCAAGACCCATTCAATATATAACTGAGCAAATTTCAGTTAAATGTAACAAGCTATACTACGACTGATATCTTCAGACTTGTTCGGTATGTCATCATAAATTGTTTTATATGTTAATTGCTCTGTTTTTACCCGGCTCGAAATGGGCTTTTAATGTACATTGAATTGAATTACCGGTAACCGTAACTTTACTTTTGACCTAAATCTAATTGTCACAAATAGATCAGTATTGATCAGCAAATTTTCATAAAAAGATAAAACATTTCAATGTAGGTTGAGATGTTCACAAAACATTTTCTCATGCTATTGATTTTATCAAGATTTTGGGTTTAATCATATCCATCGAGTCTAACACAGTTTGTATTTCGTCTGCAGTATCACATGTCCTGTCCAGCTATCAACTCAGTGGTGTTAGTATAATTATTCCCACATTGAACCAAGCATTCGAGCACAATTATTGGATAACACAGATAAAAGTTCCTCTGAAAAGTGGCCACTAGAGTAAGAAACGCGCGATGCCGGCTTCATGAATGAGCGTAGCCTTTTATGTCCTGGGTACTAAAGAAAGGTTTTATTATTTGATTTCTGACAGGATCGAACTACCGGTATGGCAGTGCACTGACTAGAGATGGAATGCAGAAACATGAGAAATGTCGTATATATAAAGCGAGAGCCTCTGACTCAACCGGTGGTATCAGAGACACAGAATGACAAGTTCCGTCTTGTACAGCGACCTCCCAGTGATTTCCTTGTTGAAGAGAGCCCGATGGTCCAGAGTGTGCCAGAACACATAACTTTGATAAAGCAACAACCTGGTGCTCAGTTTGACATCAACGACCCCACATATATACAAGATGCTAGAATCGATATTATCAAAAGTCAGCCTTTCATTGATGTGAGTTACAAATAGTTAATTTTAGTGTTTAACTTAACTCCAGATTCAAGATGCCGGCATGAATATGATTCATACTTCATGTAAGAATCACGAGACAATGCATACAAAAGCCGAGTCTGGGGACAACAATGTGTCTAGACTTGAGCCTTTTCAGCTGCACAAAGACTCAGACAATAGCCTCCTACATGAAGTATCTACCATGAATATTAATAAAATGTAGCACACCATTTTCTGCACATTTCGCTGTTACAATCGATTAAATTAATTATCGGAATCTATCTTTTTAACTATTATTCTCTGATTAATATGATTAGTACAATCTAATATTAGTAGAATTTATTTATTTGGATTTCATTAGATTTTAATTATTGAACTTGGTATATCTTATTAATATTAGTAGAAGATTTTTTTTTGTCATTTAGATAGTGTTCATATAACAATATAATCATATGGATTACACTATCTTACTGTAGCACAGATTCTAGTGCAGAAATTTGTTCGAGTCCCGAGCGGGATTCGAACCAGCGACCCCCAGAGTGAGGCACCTAATCGCCAGCACTGTATGTTGGCGATATAAACAACTCGGCCAACGGGCCTTCCACTAAAATAGGAGGTAGCAGACCGGTAGTCTTGAAAGCGAACATATGACACCCCTCTCATGGTCGTAATGACACAGCTCCCATAGCTAAATACAAAGGAAAATACATTTTGTCATTTAGAAAGTGATCGTTTTACATTATTTTCATTATTTTTGGATTACACTGTCTTAATTTTATAGCACAGATTCTAGTGCAGAAAATTGGTCGAGTCCTGAGCGGGATTTGAACCAGCGACCCTCAAAGTAAGGCACCTAATCTCCAGCAATAGACGTTGGCGATCAAAACCACCCGGCCAACGGGTCTCCCACTAAAATAGGAGGTAGCAGACCGGCAGTTTTGAAAGCGAACATATAATGGTCGTAATGACACAGCTCCCATAGCTAAATACAAAGGAAGATATATTTTTATCATTTAGAAAGTGATCGTATAACATTATTTTCGTTATTTTGGGATTACACTATCTTAGTATAGCACAGATTCCAGTGCAGAAAATTGGTCGAGTCCCCGGCGAGATTCTAACCAGCGACCTCCAGAGTAAGGCACCTAAACGCCAGCACTGTATGTTGTGAGAGGCTTAGATCGCCAACGGGCCTCCCACTAAAATAGGAGGTAGCTGCCCGGCAGTCTTGAAAGCGAACATACAATACCCCTCTGACGGTCGTAATGACCCAGCTCCCATAGCTAAATACAAAGGAAGATCCTTGTCATTTAGAAAGTGATATAACATTATTTTCGTTGTTGTGGGAGTACACTATCTTAGTATGATTCTAGTGCAGAAAATTGGTCGAGTCCCGAGCGGGATTCGAACCAGCGATCCCAGAGTAAGGCACCTAATCGCCAGCACTGTATGTTGACGATCTAAACCATCCAACTTGTCAAAATCAATAGTTAAATGTGCAAAAACTGATTGTAGTCCTAAAATCCTATTTTTAGTGGGAGGCCCGTTGGCCGAGTGATTTAGGTCGGCAACATACAGTACTGGCGATTAGGTGCCTTACTCTGGGGGTCGCTGGTTCGAATCGCTCTCGGGAGTCGACCAATTTTCTGCACTAGAATCGGTGCTATACTAAGATAGTGTCATCTCAAAAGAACGAAAATGCTGTAATATTAGTAGAATCTATTCATAATATCTCATAATAATTAGCACAATCTAGTATACATGTAGGTTCTAGTTGTTCTTCCGGAGAATATGGCTGGTTACGGTGTACTCTTGTTGTATGCTTTAGGACCCAGAGAAGATTTATTCAGAGCATGGTTCTGTAGAAGAACAGGGTGCCAGTGTGCTGGATGACAGGCCACATGGAGTCAATGTGCTGAATGACAGAACACAGGGTGTCAGAGTGCTGGATAACAGACCGCAGGATGTCAAAGCACCGGATGACAGACCGCAGGATGTCAAAGCGCTGTATGACAGACCGCAGGATGTCAAAGCGCTGGATGACAGACCACAGGATGTCAAAGCGCTGGATGACAGACCACAGGATTCCAATGTCCTGGATGACAGACCACAGGAATTCAAAGCGCTGGATGACAGACCACGGGATGTCAAAATGCTGTATGATAGACCTAAGTGTGTCAAAGTGCTAGATGATGGGCCGAATGATGTCAAAGTGTTGGATGACAGGCGACATGGTGTCAAAGTACTGAACATAAAACCTGTCCCAGTACTTCTGTACACAAATAACACCACGTTGGGACATGATGCCGAGTTTCTGCTTCAACAACCAGAGCCCAGCGAAGTAGAGCCAGTTCCAAATGGAAGTTCCATACGGAGGAATCCAGAACAAAGTCAGGGATTTGAAAAACAGTCATATCGCTATCGGTGTATGCTGTGTCGATTCACATGCAAACATACATCTCAGTTGAAGATTAACGAGCGAACTCATACTTGTGACAAGCTGTACAAGTATTCATGCTG